>JAFVLL020021650.1:0-12202 GCA_021397915.2 Tor tambroides
TTCTAGGATCAGACAGACACACTCTAGTTCAGACAGACACACTCTAGACCACAGTTCAGACAGACATGTTCTAGGATCAGACAGACACACTCTAGTTCAGACAGACACACTCTAGACCACAGTTCAGACAGACATGTTCTAGGATCAGACAGACATGCTCAGGTCTGTCTGCGTGCATAAACTCTCACTCTCACTGCCGCCCACTATTCTTCTGCTAAAGCTCTTTATCCCCGCTCCTCTCGCTCTCTCCTTTCATTTGTAATTTTCATGCTCTAGCTGATCTCTTTATTCTTCAGCAGAGCTTTTATTCTGTCTGCAGGTGTGTGCGTGAGCAGCGCAGGTGGCTGATGGGAAGGCCGGCCGAGGTGTTGGGTTACGCTTTAGACATTTCTGCTTAGCTGCGCACGAGGTGACAAATAGCGCATAAAAACTGCTGCAGTCACGCAACCACAGCTGAGACTGCATCACTAACACACTCAAACAGTCCATGTCTTCTCACACACCTCAAACTAAAAGTGTGTAAACTAAAATATAATCTATGAAACTTGTCTAGAAGATCCAGAGCGTGTGTCTGTTCAAACCTCTTTGGAGGAGTTTTACTAAACAGGGCAAAGTAGCACGAGAGCGCAATACCAAAACAGTGTCGATGGGTGTGTAAATTTCTGTGGGTGATTTACTAACAACCGCGCAAATTGAACACAGACGCAATATCTCATTTACATATTGACAAACGCAATACCAAGTGCAGCGCAAATTAGCAAAGTCGCAAATAAAGAATAAAGAAATAAAGAAGCCACAGCACGTTAAAAAATGAAGGGTTGCAGAAGTTTTGATAGAGCTGGTATTGCGTGACTCCTAGTTGAGGGCTCCAAGTCGTCTTTTATTTCCTGAAGCAAATTAAAAAGAACATGGCTTGGCAAACAATGATGTGTTCTTCTTGCATTCCAAATAAATTAATACGTGTGGAAAAAATCCTCTCCTTTTACCACATTCTCTCTGTTCTAGTCTGCGGTGCCTCCTCTAGAAATAATAATTGCAGCCATTTCAAGAGCAAAATAGTTTAAGACATGCTTTTTGGGCGTTAAATAATGGCACAAATACCAGTAATTTGATGAGCGCAAATGTTATTAAATCTCGTTGCGTGATTCATTTGAATACTCTCCTCCCATAAATTTTGTGTCTGAAAGGGAAACTCCTGCAAATGCATATTCAATAAGATCAGGCGCAAAAATAACTGTGTCCACGCCTTTTCGGCGCTAATTCTTCACTGCTCGTCTTTAGTAAAACCTGACAGTACTATTTTAATGCCAAAAGATGGTTTGCGCTGGCGCAAGCAGTTAGTAAAACTAGCCCTTTATCTTACCGATGATATTGAGGGTGATGTTGTGGTTACTGCACACTTGTCCTGCAGCGTTTCGAGCACAGCAGGAGTATATCCCAGAATCCCCTGTGCTGAGGTTGGTCAGCGTGAGGATCCGGTCCTTTCCGTCCAGCTGATCTTCATCTCTAAACCATTTACAGCTTGGCCTGCATGTGGTCAGACACAGCTTCACTTCAGCATCTTCACACACAGAATCAGTTCGACTTTATATTAAGAAACATAGAATTGACTCACCGTGGATGTCCATCAATGTGACACTGCAGCACGATTCGCTCAGCCTCCTCTAGCTCCGCCTCTGAGGCGGGTTCGTTCATGGTGACCGGCCCCCTCTCCAGCCCTGACCACACACAAAACAACATCCACAACCATCAGAATGACCCGCTAACAACAATCAATACAAACAGGTCAGAGAATCTATTTGATCCAAACAGGTCTCAGAAAATCTGAGACAGATCTCAAATGAACACAGACCAAATCTAACATTTACATAGATTGAAAACTAGTGCTAATATCAGTATAATAATAATGATGATGACATTTATTGAAATTGTTCATGACTAAGACGAGATGACACTGATATCATTAAACAGTGTGACTGTATCAACATGCAATATCATTGATGAAAAAAGTCTAAAATGTAGGTTAAAAAATTTACTCTACATGCAAATTTCTAATTTTCTTCAACAAAAAAAAAGAGAAAAAAAATCTAGAAATGCACAAGTTTTTATGGTTGCAGTTGCCAGATGTTCAGCTGAATTATAATTTTGAGTAAAATAACTGTGATTATCAGTTTAATCATTATGCAGCATGACTAAAATATGCCTACGTTTTCATTGACTAAACTTAGACCAAAATTCAAAGAGTTTTAGTCAACTAAAACTTGACTAAGCAAAAAACAGGACAAGTTCACTAAATATGATAAAAACTAGAAAGGGCATTTGACACCACACTAAGACTAAATTAAAACGCTGCTGACAAAATGAACCATTTGAAAGGCAAACCATTCCAGTAAATATAAATGTATGTGCACTATGGTATATATGGTCTGAGTTCACTTGTTTTCTGAGAGCTGTTATGAATCAGAAGTGTCTTCTTGGTCTCTCTGTTCATTTCTTCGCCCTGCTAATGCTCATAAATATGGTGGAAGAGCGTAAAAGTCATGCGACTGAAACAGATGAAATCAAGCTGAACCCTACAGAAAATCTACAAAAGATTCAGACAGGAAAATCTGTGAAACTAAATATAACGGCAGGAACACTGATCATCTCGACAGGAATAATTATACAGCTGAGGGCGAGACGCCCATCACTGCAATCTGACACGCGAGAAAGAGACTGGATGAACTGAGAGAAAGAGAGAGAGAGAGAGAGAGAGAGAGAGAGAGAGACATTTACTTTCTCACCCAATGGGAAAAACACCCAACTGAGACCCTGCATGCAGAACTCTGTAAAACCATATTACACGTGCACCGGCACACAACAAATAACGCATGCAGGGCAGAATTAGGCAAATATCCTCTAATCATAAAGATACAAAAAAGGGCAATTAAATTCTGGAAACATCTGAAACTCAGTGACCCCCAATCATATCATTATAAAGCCCTGCAATACCAAGAGATGAGCAAAGAAAGCAAGCCCTTCCCTCAGCTGATCCAGAGCTTCAGTCCTGATGCTTCACTAACATCTACTGATGCTCTGAATCACATCAGAATCAATCAGATTACTGCACAAATCAAACAGAGTTACAAACCCAAACACAACAACAGAGTAAAATGCAATGCTATTCGGCCCTAAAGAGAGAGTACAGTATGGCAGAGTATCTGTACACAGTGTCAGATAAGAGACTCAGAAGCACGTTGACCAGATACAGACTCAGCGGACACAAGCTGATGATAGAGACGGGCAGACACAGAAAAACATGGCTGCCCCCGGAGCAGAGACTGTGTTCACACTGTGATCTGAATCAGACGGAAACAGAACTGCACTTCCTAACAGAATGCTCCAAATACACAGATATACGGACAGTGTTCTATGATAAAATACAGCAAAATAAGTGTGCGATTCTGGAATTGGACTTGATTTTTGATTGAGCTCCACTCACATTTGATGTTGAAGGAGGCGTTGGCGGAGCTCACAGTCTCTCCGGTGGAGCCGCTGGATGCCACACACTGGAAGTTTCCGGTGTCTGCGTGACGGTCCACTGCAGTGAACTTCAGGTTGCTGCCCACCTGAAAGCGGCGGTTCGAGTCCTGCACGCGACGGCCGTCCTGCGTCCACCAGTAAATCACGTCCAGCGGGCCGCTGAGCTCACAGCGCAGGATAGCACTGCGGCCATGCAATGCGTCCTGAGATTTGGGCTCTCTGGAGAACTGAAGCGAAGACGCCTGGATGATGAAGACTGAGAGACAAACAAACAAAACCTTCATCATCATCATCATCAGGAGCACTGGTCTCATCTACAGACCTCATCATCACATCACATCACACAATGCATGCTGGGATACAGAGAGTTTGTTTATGTGCTCAATCTTACATGTGACCCTGGAGCACAAAACCAGTCATAAGGGTCAATTTTTTGAAATTGAGATTTATAAATCATCTTTGCATTGATGTATGGTTTGTTAGGATAGGACAATATTTGGCTGAGATACAACTATTTGAAAATCTGGAATCTGAGGGTGCAAAAAAATCTAAATATTGAGAAAATCTCCTTTAAAGTTGTTCAAATGAAGTTCTTAGCAATGCATATTACTAATCAGAAATGAAGTTTTGATATATTTACGGTAGGAAATTTACAAAATATCTTCATGGAACATGATCTTAATATCCTAATGATTTTTGGCATTAAAGAAAAATCTATAATTTTGACCCATACAATGTATTTTTGGCTATTGCTACAAATATACCTGTGCTAAGATTGACTTGAGACTGGTTTTGTGCTCCAGGGTCACATATTTGCATGTTTTCATTTTGCAATTTTATCCAAAGCAACTTACTAATACAGGAAAAATTACAAGCAATCTGACAGAGACACAGTATTCACAGCATGCAAGGACAGGATTAGTAAAAACTAGACTGGTAAACAAGCTACTGTAGAGCAGAGGAGAAATGCATTCATCAATTTACTGATTTATTTTAATAAATAAGAGTTACATAGTGCATAACATGAGTGTCACACCCACGGATGTTTTGTTGTGTTTTTCATTCCCCATGTGCTCTGTGTGACCTAGTTTCTGTCTCTCGTTAATTGTGTCATTATGTTCAGGTGTGTCTCATCATTATCCTCATTTACCTTCCCCATATAAGTTGCATTCTGTTCTGTGTTTCTTCGTCCGGTCTCGTCGATATATGTGTGTGTTTGCTACACTTCTATTATGGATTACCTCTATGTGGATTATTAAAGACTGTTTATCATTATTCTTCATCATCGTGCTTCTCTCCCGCACCACACCGTGACAATGAGGTTCTTACTCTGTATTTTTCTTGTTTTCAGTGCAAATATCTAAACATTCTTAAATCAAGACACATTTACTAGAGAAGCAAAATGACATCAGATAAGAGGATAAGAAAATCAAATGAGTCTATGATTAAAACCAGGACAAATATCTGAAAATGGCCTCAGAAATCAACTTCTCTTGAATTAAGTTCATTTGGGTTACACTTTATTTTAAGGTGTCCTTGTTACAGTGCAATTATACATTTAAGTACTGAGTAATATTAATTAACTACATGTACTTACTATATGGTTAGGGTTAGGATTAGGGTTACTTGCATGTAATTATGCATAATTTGTTATTATAATAGTATTTACATGTAACGTGTAATAAGGACACCTTAAAATAAAGTGTTACCGTTCATTTTTCTGACCCCGTTGCTAGATATTTGTGCTTACCTCAGTTTCTCTGAGAACAAGATATCTTTATGTCATTTTGTATATAAAGTTAAATGTATTCTGATTTAGGAATCCTTAGATATTTTTACTGGAAAACAAATATTGAGCAGGGTTATTACAGTTAGCTAAAACTATGTTACTGGAAATAAAACAAAAGTAAACCAAATTAAAATAAAATATTTTAAAAAAGAAACATTTTATTTCAGGCAACAATGTTCATTTTCAATTCGTTTAATTTGTACTAAAATGTACTAAAATAACTAAAACTGAAATAAAAATGAATAAAACTATATAGACATTAAAAAAACAACAAAACTATGGCAAAAACAAAAGAAAATTACTAAAACTAACATGAAAGCAGAAAATATAAAAATAAATTCTAATTCAAAATTTTACCAGAAAAAAAATAATAGCATCTTAATTATGCTAAAATAACACTGATATTGAGTAAGAACATCACTTTTTGTGCCTTTTTGGTTGTGGGTTAGTTAAGTGGTTGTTTCCAGGTTAGTTAAGTGATTGTTTCCGGGTTAGTTAATGTATTTCTTCCGGGTTAGTTAAGCATTTGTTTCCGGGTTAGTTAAGCGTTTGTTTCCAGGTTAGTTAAGTGATTGTTTCCGGGTTAGTTAATGTATTGCTTCCGGGTTAGTTAAGCATTTGTTTCCGGGTTAGTTAAGCGTTTGTTTCCAGGTTAGTTAAGTGATTGTTTCCGGGTTAGTTAAGGTATTGCTTCCAGGTTAGTTAAGCATTTGTTTCCGGGTTAGTTAAGCATTTGTTTCCGGGTTAGTTAAGCATTTGTTTCCGGGTTAGTTAAGCATTTGTTTCCAGGTTAGATAAGTGATTGTTTCCGGGTTAGTTAAGGTATTGCTTCCGGGTTAGTTAAGCGTTTGTTTCCGGGTTAGTTAAGCGATTGTTTCCAGGTTAGTTAAGGTATTGCTTCCGGGTTAGTTAAGCGTTTGTTTCCAGGTTAGTTAAGTGATTGTTTCCGGGTTAGTTAAGGTATTGCTTCTGGGTTAGTTAAGGTATTGCTTCCGGGTTAGTTAAGCATTTGTTTCCAGGTTAGTTAAGCATTTGTTTCCAGGTTAGTTAAGCATTTGTTTCCGGGTTAGTTAAGCATTTGTTTCCGGGTTAGTTAAGCATTTGTTTCCAGGTTAGATAAGTGATTGTTTCCGGGTTAGTTAAGGTATTGCTTCCGGGTTAGTTAAGCATTTGTTTCCGGGTTAGTTAAACGTTTGTTTCCAGGTTAGTTAAGCGATTGTTTCCAGGTTAGTTAAGGTATTGCTTACGGTAGTTAAGCGTTTGTTTCCAGGTTAGTTAAGCGATTGTTTCCAGGTTAGTTAAGGTATTGCTTCCGGGTTAGTTAAGCGTTTGTTTCCAGGTTAGTTAAGTGATTGTTTCCGGGTTAGTTAAGGTATTGCTTCCGGGTTAGTTAAGGTATTGCTTCCAGGTTAGTTAAGCATTTGTTTCCGGGTTAGTTAAGCATTTGTTTCCGGGTTAGTTAAGTGTCTTCAGCTCCTTAAACTGACAAGCATGTCACATCACACATAAACCGGCATATTTTACATGTGACATCCACATCCAGTGTCTGTATCGAATGTCAAAGAAGTTTTATTTGTTGTATTTTTCTCTTTGTAATCCCATGATGCTCTTACAGTAAGCCAGTAAAAGCATCCATACATTATTCAGGCATGTGGAAGAAAAGCTTGAGGCAGAATGACACAGAAGAGCTTCAGTCAGATTCAGACCAGCCGAATCACCCGAATCACCACCACGCTGACATCAGTACAGACAGAGAAGGTGATCATTTTTGAAACTTCAAAGCATTTAATTTCATCTGGACAGCCTATAAAACACTATGAAATGACATCAGAAACGATCCCGACAGCAGATGACACTTTGGAGCATCACGAGGATCAGGAATGATGTTTATGGCTGAACGGTCCTTTGACATCAGCTGGTGGAGGAGCAGCGATGATGAGAGCTAATTCATCTGAACTCGGGTCAAACATGATGTGAAGGACAATGAGCTGGACTGTAATCGTCCTGCTGCTCTTAGACGCTCAGATCAGGATCAATTATGATGATCAGTGACGAAAGGAGCGATCGATCAATGACCGTTACAGCTGCTCTGCCAACGACAAACATGGACTGAGACACGAACGGAATTACATCAGGAATTATTAACTAACATCTGGATTAACACCACATATAACACCTTCATACTTAATACTACAATTTATATATATATATTAAAAACAACGTAAACACTTTTTTAAAATTAAAAAAGAATGTAGAAAATACTTTTAAAAAATTCAATTACTTTTCCATAAATGTGTAATACAGGTACTATGTAGATAAGTGTTTATAAAATATGAATTGATGAGAAAAAAAAAGTTAAATTAAAATAAATATATCATTTTAAAATAAAAGACTTATAAAAAAAGATAATTAGCATATCATGTGACCACTACCTGACTTCAGACCAGTTATTACAGTTAACCAAAACTAAAAACTAAAAATACAAAACTTTTTTCTTACTTGAAATAAAATAAATGTTAACAGAAATAAAACAACATATTAAAAAAAGTTTCTTTATTTCGCTAGCTTCCAAGGCAACATTTCTCACAACTTTACATACTAAAACAACTCAAACTGAAATAAAATAAAACTATATAGACATATTTAAAAACAATAAAAATTAATAAAAATGAAAAAAAAAAAAAACCACATAACATAACTACTAAAACTTTAACTAAAATTAACATGAAAGCAGAAAATATAAAAACAAAATTTAATCAAAATTTAATCAAAATAGTACCTCAGTGACATAAAATAACAGGAGCATGTGAATTTGTTGAGAAATTACTGAAATATTAATTTATAATCTCAGGTGGACTTATCAACCCAACTGAGAATAATTTTGTCTTATATCACAGAGTGTTTATCATAACAGTCAAACATTTAGATTGACTCCTCAGAAGTAAACGAACGTCAGGCTGAAGCAAGCTCATCCTCATTAAACTCCTAAACAAGCGTTGAGTTCTGTCAGGAGGGACATGTTTTCATCAAGAGCCGCTTCACTCTCCACTAATGAAGCGTCTATTGTCATGCGTGACCAGCTGTAATCACAGCAGCGTGGTAAAAATGCGGTAAAACGCTGAGACGCCACTAAAAGCTTTTCAACCATTATGAGCATTACAGTAAACGTGTGGCCACCCAGAATCTGCTGTTACCGCCTCATTACTCATGACACATCTGGGGCCCGGGGCCGACATGTGGCTGAATGCCAGCGGCCCTTCAGAGACGACACATAAAGATGGCATTGTTTGCGGTGTGTACTGTCATCATTCATGTGTTTATGATGATACTCCAGCTTCTGTTCATAATCTCCTCAGGATAACAGGTCTAAGAAACCTGCACTGTAAAAAAAAAAATTCATAAAATTTACGGTAAAAAACTGGAAGTTGTGGTTGCCAGAATTTTACTGTAAAAAACACGGTAGAAACGTTTTAGGGTTTACGGATTTAACTTAAATGTACTTAAAAACCGTACTTCATTAACTGATGTAACGTTAATATACCAACCTATTGAAGTTCTGAAATCTGTTCTGATAACCATCAAAATCAGGTGGTTATGAGAAAGGAATTCTGGGAACGTCAGTTTACAGTTTTACACTTAAATTATACATTCCTTTTCACTTTCAAAAACGATAACCCCTAAACCCTAACCCAACTAACCCTAACACCATAAAATTACATGGAATGTCTATTACAGCTTTTAACCGTTAAACATTTAACAGCTTTTTACTGTAGCATTTTCACAGTTTTTTACTGTTAAAATCACAATCATTTTTTACAGTGTGGATAACCACTAAACCGCTTCCAGATGAGCAGAACGCTCTGTAAGAAAGACAAACTGATGTAAATCATCTCTACACTGATGTTTAGCTGATGAGAAGCATCCAAAGCTGTGTCTCACCACAAAACCTCCTGCGTTTAACATCTCAATAACAAACACTGATTCTCCACAAACTTCAGCGTCTCTTTACGGCTCAGGCCTTGTGAATGAGTGAAAAGTCATGTTGTGATGGTAGGATGAACCACAAACGTCTGAACGAAGGCACAAGTAATTCAAAAATAGAATTCATAAACTCCCATTCATCACATCTGAAGTCTTAATTTAATTCACTTTTGCAAATTTTCAATCAGCGAGAGTAAAGGCCTGTTCAAAGACGAAGACATTCTTCCATTCCTGCCAATAGATTTGAGAAAAATTACCCGCCCTGAAAATGTATGTGCATTATTTCATTAAAAATAACAGGCAGAACAAATTGGGGAAACAAATCTAATTGCATTTTTTAAAATTATTTTCATTAGTATTTTTTTTAATTATTTGGATTAGTGTTAGTACTTCATATAGTATTATTTTTATTATTATTTATTGAAACAATAAAAATTTAACAATTCAATAAAAGTCACTAAAATATGGAAGCCTGTTTCCAAAACTGAATAAAAAAAATTTAAAAAAAAAAATTAATTGCGACTTCTCACAAATCTGACTTTTTTTCCTCAGAACTGCAAGATATAAACTCACAATTACAAGAAATAAAGTCAGAATTGTGAGATAAAAAGTCGCAATTAAATACTTTTTTTATTTTTTATTCAGTGGTGGAAATAGGCTTCCATAGTATAATACTATAGTATAACTACAAAGTTTTAATAATTACTGTAATTTTATGAGAATAGTGATTCCACACCACAACTATAACAATAACAATAACAACACAGAGGAACCAAATCCCTGGAATCACTTTCACAATGATTTTTTTCCAGCAGATGAATAACAGCCAATCAGAATCCACCTGACTTTTTAAGAGTTTCAGCATTTAAAGAGACAGATGACAAATCTGAAGCGCTTTTAATAAACAGAATGTTATTGTGTGTTAATGTGGATGCTGATATAGTTGATGTTTTGTAATAATCAGGGAAATATCACACTGTTCATTCACATATAATCCTGACACTGATGCTGCTGTTATTCCACATCAATCTTCCCTCAATGTGCAGCACTGAACGCTTTATGACTGAGAATACACATCTCTCTATAGTCATACTGGACAGATAATATAAAGAACACAGCAACAAACACACATTACTCCAACAGTGAAACACTAAACAGCTTTTCCTGGATTTTATATGACTATCGAATCTCCTGTTAACCGTTTCCTTCCGCTCTCTAATGATAATGCCTTTCAAACGGCAAACACAATCATCATCATCATTCATTCAGAAACAAAAACAATCCGCAGGCAGATTCCAGAGGAGAAGCCGAGAGATCTAACGATCAAACGCCACGCTCCTCCTGACCGCAGCTGATAAGAGCCTGATGAGCTGATCAATTAACTGCGAGAGGAAAAGCTCTTTCCAAGCAAAACATGGAAACTCTGTATGAATATGGAAAAGAGATTAAAGCAGCGCTCTGAAACGAGAGGAGAAGCGTCAGTGGACTGAGACTTTCTCATCTGCTCAGCTGTGGATTCAAACCAGGGCTGCAGCAAACGATTGTTTCGATACTCGATTAATCTAACGATTATTCGAACGATTAATCGACTAATCGTCGATTATCTCACTGATTAATCACTTGACCTTGATTGAATTTTCAGCTTTTGCAATTAGTTGAAATATTGAGTTATACATATTCTAACAAATAAATAAACGTAATCACTTCAGCTTTTGAAAATCATGATGTAATTACAATTATTATACACAAATAAATATATTTGGCACACAACATAGAGAAACTCTCATTCACTATTTAATTAGCTATATAAAAATTGATGTTCATTCTGCTGAACATCTCCTTTTGTAAGTCATATAGAGAAGAAACAATATAAAGGAAAGTGGAAATTGATTTTTATTTTTTCAATTATTTTTGGATGAAGTATTTCATTCACAAAATAATCTCTCTTAGAATATCTTATAGGGTTATGATAATCAATTAGTCCTGAGCAAAACTATCAATTTGAAATGAAATATTTTTTCCCACTAATAAAAAGATTTTATCATTAGCTAGCTCCACACTGGACAATCTTCACTTCATCAGCACAATCCACATCATATGAACCAACATCAGCACACTAAAACCTTCAGAGATCCAAGACAAAAGGGGGTTTTATGGCTATGAATACATGATGCTGCACTTACATCTGCTCATAGATTGAGTTATTTAAGGTTGGGTATATAATAGGATTATTACAGTTAAAGGTGCAGTAGGAGATCTAAGGAAATGCTAACTTTAGCCTGATAGCACTGAAAGTGAACGTCTCACCCTTCCTGCAATCGCCGTCCAAAGCCACGCCCCCTGAACACACATACACTCACAGACCAGTATACTAGAGACATTACTACAATTACTACAAAAATGACTACAATACCCCCCCCCCCCCCCATATACATTTCATATGTATCTTTTACCACGTGCGACGTTTGTTCTGTTTGACCGCATGTGCCCTGCAATACACCAAAGCCCGGATTTTCAACTCAAACGTAAAAGCAGTTCCTCTATATGGAGCGGAGACTTGGAGGTTGACAAAAACCACAGTCAGCAGAGTACAGACCAAGTGTGCCAAACTAATCCTCAAAAGTGAAGCCATCGTGTCTCGATCGCCCCCAGGTGGCTGGTTCCAGTATAGGTCATAAACCCCGCCCTCTCCATGTAATCTAATGGGACGTGAGACAAACTAAATAATTAAATTTCACTTCAAATATTTTGTTCTCAGAGATGGTTTTTGTCATTTTATGTAGATTTTATCTCGCTGATGTAAGTTCAAGTGTTTGTTTTTTAAATAAGTTTGGTTTTAGTTAGTTAAGTGATGCTATAAAAACGGGAGTGTGACGTCATGATTGACAGCTGAGACTGACAGCTTCTCTG
>JAFVLL020021651.1:0-20000 GCA_021397915.2 Tor tambroides
ATAATAGGTTTCTTTAAAAAAAAAAAATCTTAATGATTCCAAATTTTTTCCACATGTGTGTGTGGGGGATATATATATATATATATATATATATATAAAAGTCAAATAGAAAAACCACACTAATTATAACAAAATATATACAGTCAAATAAAAAACAATTAAATTGTAAAATAAAGACTACACAAAGCTATTAGACCTCATGCTGCTGTACCACATCACAAGTCTGAAAGCAAAAGCAACCCCAGCTGCCTGTTTTTAACATGGATGAATCATCCAGTGCTGTTAAAACTGTTAGAACTGATGTTCAACATCTGTTTCCTCAGAGACAGACAGTTATTTCCGTTATGCTGTAAATTTTAGGGAATCCCCTGGAAAACACAGATGAGACAACCACATTGTTTGTCATATGCAAATACCATTAATGTTCTCCCCAGATTATACTTCCTCTAACAGACAGTGCAAACGACATACAAGATTTAAATACACATTCGTATGCAACCAAGACTTCCCCATCAGCCATCCACATGATTCTTGAAGAAAGCATTCAAAGCAACAACACAGCTGTTGCTGAAAAGGCATAAATAATACTGGACTTGACATGGCCAGATAAACAGGGTGAATTCAGGTAAACCGGGCCACTTTTCTTTCAGAACTCATTGATTCAGCCAGTCAATGCCATTTGGAGTCAGTCCAGCTGGACAGTGACCTACAGTGCCGATAATTCCGATTGGCTCAGACAAGCTGCTTATGCTAGCAAGAGCACAGAAGTGATGTAGTAATACATTCTTATAAACACGCTGCTATTAGAGACAAATGTTACCACCAGGTAAAACACAGACGATTTTGAAGTGTGTCCTCACTGCTGACTGGACACAAAAAAGGTTTTTCCAAGCATTGCATTGCATCATAAACCAGTATTTGAGTTCTCCCTTATGGACATCTCATAAACTGAGGGAAAAATGTATCTTCATCTGCATGAACGTTCATATCCAAATGATTTACACCAGCTAAATAACATTAAGATCAGACATTATTCCTCTGTATTTGAAAAGACAGAACCTAGTTGTACACAAAGTGTGCTGCAGGGAGAATTGGGAACATTTACACCAGTGGATCTCAACCAGAGGGCCTCAAGATGATGTAAAATGACTTGAAATGAGACAAAATAAGCATTAAAATAAGCCAAAAAAACAAAAATGGAGATACAATATTTCTACAGTATTTTTAATTCAACCCCTCAACAACTGTTTTTTCCCCTTTTCTTTGAAAAAACAAGATTCAAGTCTTGGAAAATCGGGATGTATGAGGTAGCCTGATTTTAAAAGTGTGATTTATAGACCTGGAAAAGTCACAAACTAATCAACTCCGTTGGCACTTTATATTGAAAACACATTTTTCTAGTTACGCTGAGCTCTAAAGTATTTTATCAGGTGGAAATTGTCAGTAAAAATATTTTTGAAAATCCTTATTCCTATACCTTATCCAGTAAATCCTGAAAAAAATGGAAAGGTCATGGAGCCTTTGGATATTGTTGGACAATGAGGTGCTTGGAGTTTAAAAAAAAAAAAAAAAAAAAAAAGAAGTTAAACACTGATCTACACAGCATTTTCATATATTTTATGTAGCACTTTACATAAACGTTCATGTTAGTTAAAGCATTAGCCATCATAAACTAAGAAGGGACCATTTTTATAAAACATAGATGTCAATTTCTACAAATTTAAGATGTGAAATTTAAATCATCTATTAATCTAGGTTAAAGTACTTGTCATTTTTAGTTTATGACACCTAATGCATTAACCAAAGGAACAAAATTGAACCTTATTGTAGAGTGTCAGTCTGATTTTTATTTTTTCCCAAATAACGTGCAATATTATGAAAAAGGCATAAGGAAGAGATCACTGCACATTCATATATTTTCTTACGTATACTACCATTCAAAAAATTTGGCATCTGTAAGATTTTTTTTTTTTTAAAGAAATTAATACTTTTATTGAGCAAAGACATTAAATTTACCAAAAGTGAAAGCAAAGACATTAGGGCTGCAAAACGATTAATCGATTCAAAATAAGTTTGTTTACATACTATGTGTGTGTGTACTGTGTATGTATTATGTATATATAAATACACACACATTCATGTATATATTAAAGAAAAATGTTAGATTTATATTTATATAAATTATATACGTGTTTACATAAAAATACATAATGCATACAAATATTTTTTTTTTAAATATATACGTGTATTTATATATATATATATATATATATATACACATAATAAATATACATAGTACATAAACATAGAATGTAAACAAACTTTTATTTTGAATCGATTAATCGCAATTAATCGTTTTGCAGCCCTAAAAGACATTTAGAATGTTAAAGATTTGTTTCAAATAAATGACGTTCTATTCAAGTCCTGAAAAAAAAAAAAAAAAGTTTCAGTTTCCACCAAAATAAAGTGCAACTGTTCTCAACGTTGATAAGAATATCAGCATATTAGAATGATTGTGACAATGAAGAGTGAAGTAATGATGCTGAAAATTCAAATTTGCATCACAGGAATAAATTACATTTTAAATTATATTCAAATAGAAAACAGTAATAATATTCCACAATATTACTGTTTTTCATCTTACTGTATTTTTGATCAAATAAATGCAGCCTTGTTGAACATAAGAAATCCTTTTTAAAATTAAAATTTTACAATCATTTAAAAATTATACCGACCCCAAACGTTTGAATGGTAGCGTGTTGTATGAACGCATGATCTTCTAATGTGCGTCCTTTTGTCAAAAAAAAAAAACTCTCCAACTTATAATTTAACAACCCAGCACATAATAAAGTTTCAAAAGTCAACATATTTGTTTTTATTGAGGCTCGTGTATTTATCCATCATCTATACAGCACTGTGGGATACACATTTAAAAATGTATAAGACTTAAGTAAGGTTGCGAGCCTCCGCTGAGCGAACCTCCCGCAAACGCATCTCATTCTGCAATCCACAATTATTTGTACAATTGTTTAACAGCTGGAAAGTGATTCAGCTTCCCTCGGAAATACTGTAAAAACTCAAAGCATCCCACTGGAAGCAATTCCTCATCACTTGATCATCTCGCAGGGAGCATCAACTCATCTGCACATTTGCAAATATTTGTATTTTGCACATTTGTCTTTTTTTATCTTTTTTTGTTTGTTTGATGTTCCTTTTATGGTAAAATCATGTAAAAAAGTTGATAATCCAAAAAAAGGCCCAATCCTGATAATCCATTTGATGGAATGACAGGAATCGTCTAAGAATGCGCTCTGAGGTTTTGGGATGTGAGGAATTGTAGCAGTTTCTCAAACTCAGTGAAAGACACATGCTCATCAGATGTGAAGGACAGTATATAGCAGATGGTAGTGAAAGTGGGGACCTTTCTTCTCCCCAAGTGTCCATATAAAAGAAATAGAGAAAGCAAAGGAAAACTAATGGTCATAGGTTCATACGTAGATGCTCTGGCCTTTTGGAGATCACGGGGTAGGCCTGCTGCTTAAACTGGCCCACGTTGGAGCCAGCGGGTTGCCTGATGGGAAGAGGAGCAGTGGCCTCGGAACTAGCCTGGACCTCCATCTGATCCATGGTGGACACTTCCATAGCGAGCTCTGTGGGGGACTGGAGGGTGGAGGATCCGGGCAAAGTGGGACCTCGTGGCCAACAATCCCCTGAGAACTTAACCGGGCTGAAAGAGGGGAGACGAATGGGTTTTAATTTGATTTTTAAAAATTTGTCACATTTGCAAGTCAAAAACTCTGATTACCTGACAGGCGTTCGAGGGCTTCCCAAAAACCGGCGAGGTGAACGAATTTTTGGCTCAAATGAGAACTTCTCCTTTATATTTTCCAACACAGATGGAGCTACATAGGTAAAACCCTGCAAGAATTAAAAGAAAAGATAAGGAAAGCACCAACATTTTTCAAAACAGATAAGCAGTGAAATCACGACTTGGCTGCCTTACCAAAAAGACCTGATTTGCACTTTCGCTCAGTGTGGAGTCATCAGGACTGTCAACGGGAGTCTGGCTGGTGAACTTTGAATCAAACTGGCTCACATCGTCAGCAGATTGCTGTCGAAATTAGACATCGGGTCAAGTAACTCACATATACTCGATTAACCCATAAGATGGCGGAAAAACCGCAAAAAGTGACTATAGTTACCAAGAAAGGCTTGAATGGTGGTTCTACTTTACGCGCGAGAAGGTCGTCCCAATTAACGTGTCGGAAGAAGGGATGAGTCTAGAAGACAAATTCAAGCAAATTAAATCACAAACTAAAGCACAGCATTTCTTTCTGAATTCTGAAATCTGGCTAAACATTAAAACCATCAGAAAATCAATAGTGAAAGTCAATCTTCACACTATAAAGCCTATTTTATCATATTTGATGCACATTTCTAAGGCCTCGAAATTATCAACATGATCAAAACTTGCTGAAAAACCTGTTGTACACAATCTTCTACGTGCCTTCTGTCATCTGATTGACAGTTTATGCTGTTTTAACAAGTAAAAGGTCTTTAAGTATAACTCGAAAAACTCTTTTCCTTCAGGTCATGGGATGCATGCATTTATGCTTTGAATTCTTTACTGACTTTTATACAGTAAATGTAAGAATAACTTGTATATTCTTTGCAATGCTTCAAGACGAACACTCACCAGACAGAAGCGACTTAGATTTACTTGGTTTATCCATACATCATTTTTAGAAAAATCATGTTAAATTGTGAGTATCAAATATGATACATTAGGCTTTTGAGGAACATTTATTTGTTCATCCCTCAATAACCTCAATTATTGTATTGCTTTGTTCACAAAACTGAGCATTTAAATATCTTACTAAGACATATTATTGGAAAATATAGAGTGACAAATTATATATTTTTGCATTTTATGCAAGTAGTCAGCTAAACTGTAAAGATTTCAGTGATTTACATTATAATTATCAGAGATCTTTTTGGCCACATAATAACAGCAATTGCACCAAACTGCATATTCTCATGCTCATTTTGGGCCTCTGGATGTAACTGATGTTTTTTGTTTTGTCTTTTATCTTATACTATATGAGCCATAAAAGCTTAATGCATCAATATGACACTCATTCTGACTATTATTTTGTGTCAGGCTTTACAGGGTTGAGATGTTGACCTTAACATAAACAGACCTGTACTTCTGTTGCATCTCCAGATCCAGCCCCAAGCCGAGATGAGGCACTTCTTTTCAGTAGCTAAACACAGTAAAATTATTATTACAAAATGACAGAAAAAGACTTATTAAAAAGCTACAAAAACCAATTACACAACACACAATAAGTATATTACTGGGAAAAATAAAAGAAGTGTACACCTACCCTTTTGAGAAGGTCCCTGGCTTCTTGTGTGAGGTAGGGTGGGAGGTTCAGTTTGCATTTAAGAATTTTGTCAATTGTCTTTTTCCGGTTCTCTCCTGTAAAGGGGGGCTAGAAAGAAAAAAATGATGTTGAAAAACTTCAAAATTGACTTTGATGCTAAGAACCCCAAATACAGTGATCCCATTGTGAGAGACCTTGCTGACAAATATAAAGCTAACTGTATTTTGTTATGGATAAAAAGCTGTTTGGTAACACTTTATTTTAAGGTGTCCTTGTTACACATTACATGTACTTACTATTATAATAACACTTGATTATGCATAATTACATGCAAGTAACCCTAAGCCAAACCCTAACCATATAGTAAGTACATGTAGTTCATTAATATTACTCAGTACTTAAATGTATAATTACACTGTAACCAGGACACCTTAAAATAAACTAACCATCTATTTATACTGTGAGAATATATTAAGTGCAATAGTTTTGTGACAACAATCAAATTATTGCTTTCAAAATTATACTGGCTCATACGTTGTCATTACACTAAAATATTTATATTGAAAATATCTTTTAATTGTTGACAGTGAGAAAAAAAATTAACCGTAGAAATATATTTAGAAAAATAAATTATGACAAACTTTATTAAAAAAAAAAAAAAAAAAAAAAAATTGTCTTGTTTTCTGACCAGTCTTTAGAAATCAGAATTAAATTCTATTACATTTAGTGAGTATGTATAACAATGTAAAACAAATTAAAACATATTTCCCTAATACTTTAAGAGCACACATTAGGCAATAAATAAATAAATATAAATAGTAAGCGATCAAATTTATTGTTACACTCATAATTTAATTTTAAATGTCTTTTATATATAGTTTGAGAAATGTAGCCAAATTATTTGCACCTGACCTTGTATGGTGAAATTAAATTCCTATCGATGCTCAAAGTGAAATGTCACTAAGTGATAGTATCTGAATGGAGTAAATAAAAGTATTAATTTCATATATATATATATATATATATATTAAATAAAACACATTTTTCATGGACCCCTTGTGGCCCCTAGATGATATGTTGCCTAAATAATTAGCTAATTTAAGGAACCAGTAAACGTTTGAAAATAAATAAATAAATAAAAACATGAAATTACTTAAATTAAGACGACCAATAAAATTGTTATTTTTTTAATTAGTCAAGTTCAGCAATTGGTTGTTGATGTTAATTCTTAAACATAAATTCCAGAATGTAAAAACAAAAACCAAATTTAAGTATTGCAGGCTAGTGCGCTGCTCTATGGCTAATTCCCAAGATGTTTATACTCACTGCTCCAGTTAACATGTCATACATCAAAGCCCCCAGACTCCACCAGTCAACAGCCCGATTGTGTCCGCTTCTCATGAGGATCTCTGGAGCCCTGAAATAAAGAAACTTCTCACACTACTGTAGAATCCATCTAAATGCATGTCACACGGGCACGTCAGGCAATGAAAAGAGACTTGCAAAACAGGAAATTAGCTACTTGGACATCACAAGGATATAAAGGTTTCTTTAAACGTCTCACATGTATTCGATAGTGCCGCAGAAAGTATGTGTCACTGTGCCGTCATGAATCGACTCCTTACACAGCCCGAAATCAGTCAGTTTTACATGTCCTGTGATGAGATAAAAAAATCTTTAATTATAATAATCAGTTTATCAGTTCATTTTCACAACAAAAAGCAAAAAACAGCAGTCAAACCTTGGTTATTAAGCATGATGTTCTCAGGTTTGAGATCTCTGTAGATGATGCCTTTCTGATGCAGGTGTCCGAGAGCCATAGAGATTTCAGCCAAGTAAAAGCTGCGTGTAAAAAGCCCTGAGCATCATTCTGATTATCTTCGTTCATCTCATCATGTTGAATGTAAGGCCTATTGTATGCATGTGTCGGTGTTCGTGTGTCCTTGAAAATTGTTTAAAAAGTTGACACTTCAATAAAACACTACATGTTTAAAGTGCTAATCATATTCAATTTTAACGTAGCAAGTTCATGCTTTAAAAGTCACAAAACTGGTTTCTTACCAGGCCGTGTCCTCCATGAAAATCCCCTCTCGCTCAAGCTGCATGAAAAGCTCCCCACCTGCAAAAGAAAAAAGTTTTTACCACAAACACCACAGTTTTAAGAGCAAACAAAGACGGACTGATAGTAAAACTTCACTACATCATATCTCAAAAGATCACACTGCAAATGTAAATGCAAAAAACAGTGTTTCAAACCTAGAAAAAAAAAAATCATTTTGCATGAAATTTTGAAATAAATTCCCTCTATGCAAAACAGAAAATAAAGTTTAAATAAATTCCCTCAATGCAAAAATGAAAAAAAACTTCACAGAAGGAATGCCTCCAAGAGCAGAATGTATTCCTTAGCAGCTCCGCAGCAACAGGAGGACAGAAGAAGGAATTGAGTAGTTATCTATCTCTGAGACAAAGGCTGTTCTTGATTCACGAACCACTTAGGTATTCAAGGATGAGGTAAAGCTTGCCGCCCGTCTGAAAGGCATAGATTAGATCAACGATGAAAGGATGCTTGACTTCCTCTAAGATGTTCCTCTCTGCTTTAGTATGCGCTGTGTCCTTGGCGTTGCGTACAATCATAGCCTACAAGCAGCAGAATAGAGTGACACTGAGACATTGCCACAAATGTAAATGACTGCATTCAAATTTAAGGAATTTGCTTAACCTTTTTTAAGACTTTCATTGCAAATATTTTTCCTGATCCTGCACCAGATACTTTCCGAACCTGGAAAACCTACAAGAAATACCAAAAAAAAAAAAAAAAAAGTTAAAGGTGCCATAGAATGCATTGATACAATATTTTAAATTGTTCTCTGATATCTACATAGAAGGTATGTGGCTTAGGTAAGGGCAAAAATTCTCCAGAAACGGTTTTACATGTGCATTTACAACCCTAGGATTTCTCCCTAGAATGAAATGATCTGTTATTGGCTTATTTGGAAGGGTCATTAATAATAATGTTGAGCTCTGCTCTGATTGGCTAATTCACAGTGCTGCTCATTTCAGTAGCTCACACAGCAGGAAAAAAAATGTATTTCAATACTTTCTCTCGCAGTTATATCGTCGGGTAATTATACTGTATATAAAATGCAGGCATCAGGGAGCCGCTATTAATATGCGGGGCACTGAAACTGCTTTCAAATGCACGATCGCTTTTTACTTTCACTTTCGAGATTCGCGATCGCACAAACTCTGTTTATACTATGGAGCGGCAGTACTTACCACACATTTTACAAGATCAGATGCTTGTCAGTGGTGCTCAGGATCTGTAAATCATTCGCCATCATCCTCAGTCATCTCTCTTTACTCTGTTTATGTGGTAAGTGAAATCTTATGTACTGCAACGTAACAGGCTACTGCTAGCAAGGAGCTAATCATGTCCCTTTAGTGGTTTGCATTAGAACGCGTTATTTGCTTTCCGTGCCTTTCTGAATACAGACACCAACCCATCCCTGCAATTCACATCCCCTGCACAGCCTGGGACATAACATTTATTTCCATGATCTGCCATTTTCGCTGTTGTCCTCGCTTGTTTCTTCACAATATCTGCAGAACTTCTGATGGTTTGGCTGGCGGCTGGCCTAGAACATGGGCGGGTATATGCAAATGGTGGGGGTGTAACTATTAGTGATCCCGACCGGTGTTATGTTCTGATTCGCCTATTATTCAGTGGTCTTTTTTATTCACGAGATTTACATAAGGAGGAGGAAACATTGGTGTTTGAGGCTCACTGTATGTCATTTCCATGTACAGAACTCTTATTATTCAACTATGCCAAGGTAAATACAGTTTTCATTTCTATGGCACCTTTAAAATCAAGCCCAGACGGGTTTAAATGGAACACTGCTTCACAGTGTTATTTTAGTATTATGTATATATAGTGTTATAGTTTTAATTATGTTTAGGTTTTTATTTTTTATATTGTCAGTTAAATTTATTTATTTGTTTAAATATTACTATTAAGGTTTAATTCATTTTATTTTGGTTTTAGTGAACTAAACCTGAAATAAAAAATAAATTAAATCTAAATAGTAACATAGTTTATATTTTATATTTTAATCCACAAACATATTTTTAATAGTTTTAGTTTACGATAGTAACCCCACTGCTCCATATATTTGATATTATAATGCTGATATTGTATGATATTATAATACCTATTGATATTAGAACTTCCCCAACATTGTTTAAGGTCATATTTGTGCTCTTTAGCCTTTTAACCAGGGCTTGAAAACGAAAAAAAAAATTCAATCGGTTCACTCCAAGCAGAATCGATATTTTAACGTTTCTTTTCCTGCGTTCCTCATGTATTATTATCGTTCCGAAACCAGTTAATACCGGTTAATAACGTTATTTAAAAAAAAAAAAAATTATTTGCCAATAATAATAATATTAATAATAAAGTACAGCGTTTTCTGTACTCAAAAAAAGAAAAAACAACAGAAAATCTGTTATCTTAACCCACCGCGCTTAATCATAGCCAAAACAGCATCGTCTTTTATAGATTTTGGCCAAATGTAGCCTACTAAACAAAAGAAAAAATCTGCCAACTCTTTAATGACATTAAAGTATTTTTTCAGGATATTTAAAAATGTTTGCTGCACTGTTAAACGCTCTTATAAAATTGCGTTTTGAGAGGGGAAAAAACAGGCTGAGCCGCATTTTATGATTACATTCAGACATAATGTAGGCAAAAATGCCGGTAAAAGCAAAATGTTTACAAACATTATAAACAGTTAAAGTTCCCTTCTCTCCACAACAAATCCTCTAAAGTTAAGGCGATTTAAAGCGTTTAGGCTATATAAATGTAAAGCCAAAAACGAATTAATTTAAGGTGAAACTGATGCCTACCTCTCTCATTCGGCACGAATCCAAGTGTTTTCATATTCGCGACATATCTGGATGCTAAAATATTATTATTTATGAAATGGCTTTGTGCTTCCTCCATATTAGTGTCATCTTCACATATCAGTGGTCACGCTGATGCAACAGATTGTAGCCTACAACCGAGCAGTGCTACTTATTATATGATTCTTTAACTGTATTTTGATAATGAATTTTGATAATGAACAGGCTGCAATATCACAAAAATATGTTGTCTGTGTGCGCGTCAAGCGCCAAAGCGACAGCCATACAGGTATACAGATAGAAGCAAGACATTCAAAACTATCAAGCTTTTGCAAAGTAAAAACTACTTTCTGCTGTCGTTTTCCTTTCCGTGAACTTTGGATCGTGTCACAATAAACCGAAACTCAGCTCTTTTTTTTCTTTCGTTTTGTTAATCTGTCAATGATTTAAGTGAAATATATTTCGTGTATATAGCCTATACATATTCCTTTTTATGTAAGCCCATAGTTTTATTCTGTTTTCTCCGTTCACAGAAGCGCTGCAGGTGCGTGTGACCTGTTGAATCCATCTTACACTATCCTCCAAGAAGGCACTTTCTCCGCCAGCTGAAAAGAGTAAGTCTCCCTCCACCCATCCTCACCACACTCTACAGGGGCACCATTGAGAGTGTGCTGACCAGCTGCATCACTGTCTGGTTCGGGAACTGTAGTGCAGCAGACCGCAAGACCCTACAGCGGACAGAGAACACGGCTGCAAAGATCATCGGTGCCCCTCTCCCATCCATCCTGGACATTTTCATTGCGCGATGCTCCAGCAAAACCAACAGCATCGTGAAGGACCCCACCCATCCCTCCCACAGTCTCTTCCAACTCCTACCATCAGGAAGACGATACCGGAGCATCAGAGCCCTCCGCCAAGCTGCAGCAACAGCTTTTTCCCCCAGGCTGTGAGGCCCTGAACTCAAACCACCCTGCCCCCTCTGGAAACCCCATGCAAACCCCCTCCTGAAAAGCATGGACCATCTACCCCCCAACCTTACCACACCAAAGAACAGTCTTTATGAAACTTACTGTGCAATTTAAGTGTGCTACACACAGAGTGAGTGGGCCTGTACCTGCACCTACCTGTAAGTAACACTGCCTCTCCTCTATACGCACTAGACACTTTTCACTAGACACTTTTCCACACCTTTTTCACACACTCACAATCCTACAAAAGGACTCAGCAATTATGTGTATGTTTACGTGCTCATGCACTACAGATCATCTTGTACTGTCCCCCAATAAGCTGTGACGACAAATGTTTCTCTCTGCACATGTACAGTATTTATGTGAAGCATCTGTATAGTTTGTATTTCCTATTTTTATTTCTTATATTTTTATCTTTAGTTTGTATAGGGTAAACATTTATATATAGTATACTTATAGTTAAAATCTGTTAGTAGGTTAGTTGTGTATAAGTTTATAGTGTTTAACTTCATTGTTGTATGTCTGTATTTATGTAGCACCGTGGTCCTGTGAGGCACGACATTTCGTTCCACTGTATGTCCCCACATGCAGCGGAATGACAATAAAGCTCAACTTGACTTGACTCGGATAAACTCTAACGCCGGTGCATTATTGCGACTTACCTATGACGAGTTCACAGCTGAGCGCGGGCGGGCATTTCACGCGTTGGATGCATCAGCGCCACATTTGCAATATAGGCCGTAGCCTACTACTTTAATTTGTGACTGGTTGACAGCAAATTTCAAATAGTAAATGGAACGATAAAATAACGTTATTAACCGGTTAATGGCCATTTCAAAATTTCGTTCGTTTCCGGTTTTCGTTTTTGTTCCTTGAACCGGTTCAGAGCCCTGCTTTTAACACAGGTTTGTTTTTACTGTTAATGTAATGTGTATTGCAATGTTGTGTACACTACCAGTCAAAAGTCTCTTCTGCTCAACAAGCCTGCATTTATTTGATCCTAAGTACAGCAAAAACAATATAATATTGAAATGTGTTTACTATTTAAAATAAAACGTTTTCAATTTGAAATATTATATGTATATATATATACTACAGGGCCGTTGAATGCTTGAATCTGATTGGCTGACGAACGTTCTAAGGTGTGCAATTATTTTCAGGGAAACGCACGGCGAACGTAGTTCCAGGCAGCTCTCGACCGCATTACAGTTCCGTATCACTTCGCCAAATGATTTCAGTTATTTCAAAAGGTCTAGTTTACACATGATATACATACGCTAATGTTGTTGGCGCTGCTCTGATGACGACTTTGTCAGTAAATAGTTTAGCAACTGAAAAGAACATGACATTTCTCACAAGCGAAGCGAGGTAACACCGGCACTGTTCGTGAGGAAAATGAACTCAAAGTTTCACTAGTAGGGACGCTGCTGACGAACACTGATGAGAGACTGACTCAGAGAGGTAGACTAATTCACAGACGCTCGCTCACTCTCTCTCTCTCTCTCTCTCTCTCTCTCTCGCTCTCTCTCTCTCTCATAACTTAGTTATTAGCTGCATTTGTCTGCTATCAACGGCTCAAGCCTCAGTTACTAGGTCTAAAATGACGTTTTGGAATTAGCAACGGAGGCGATGGATGAGACGCGGAAGAAATAATCCTACTCACAATAGCGATTCAAGTACAAAAACCGGACGAATCCCTTGAAATATATCATCTCATCGATGTGTTGAGGTGTGGCAACCGTAGTATAAGCGGAATAATTGACTCCGGACCGTTGAATTATTAGAAAAATAATGCACACCCGAGGTGCATCACCACCTCGGGTGTGCATTATTTTTCTAATAATTCAACGGCCCGTCGTCAATTATTGCTTACATATATAATTCCTGTGATCAAAGATTTACTGTTCAAAAAACATTTTTTTTATTATTATTTTTTATTATGATTTCATTTTACTTTTATTATATTATCATCAATAATTGAAACAGTTGAGTACATTTTTTTCCAAAGATCAGCATTTATCTGAAATAAAGAGCTTTTGTAACATTATACACTATAACATTTAAAAGCTTGGAGCCAGTATTTTTTGTGGGGGGGGGCTTAGGTAATTATAGAAATTAATACTTTTATTTAGCAAAGATGCTTTAAATTGATCAAAAGCGACGATAAAGACATTTATAATGTAACAAAAGATTTCTATTTTAGATAAATGCTGTTCTTCTGAACTTGCTATTCCTCAAAGAAACCTGAAAAAAAATCTACTGTTTTCAACATAACAATAATAAATGTTTTTTGAGCAGCAAATCAGAATA
Organism: Tor tambroides; assembly: GCA_021397915.2. Taxonomy (NCBI): domain Eukaryota; kingdom Metazoa; phylum Chordata; class Actinopteri; order Cypriniformes; family Cyprinidae; genus Tor; species Tor tambroides. The sequence goes on from JAFVLL020021651.1 coordinate 13,568, forward strand.
CTACAATGATTTCTGAAGGATCATGTGAATGAAGTAATGATGCTAAAATTTTAGCTCTGAAATCATAGAAATAAATTACATTTTAAAAAATATTCATATTTTTTCAGAAAACAGTTATTTTAAATAGTGAAAATATTTCAAAATTTTACTGTTTTGCTGTACTTTTGGATCAAATAAATGCATGCTTGGTGAGCAGAATAGGCTTCTTTAAAAAAAAAAAAAACATTAAAAATCTTACTGTTCAAAAACTTTTGACTGGTAGTGTATATAACAATAATTGTGCTCCGTACAATGTTAAGCACTTTGAGACTACAGTACAGTGTGAAAAGTGCTTAAAAATAAATAAATAAAATTAAAATATTAGAATGTGCTACATTAATTAAAAAAAATAATAAAAATACCTTTCCATAACCTCCTTTCCCCAACACACGAAGAAGCTCAAAGCACTCTGGACGGATGTTCTCAGTGCCTTGGTTCACATTGTCCTCTGATATCTCAATCTTCTCACAGTCGTCCATGTTACTATAAGAATAACCCAGAAATAAAGTCATAATGTGCATTATTCCTCTCATCTGAAGAATACAGGTTTTTTTTTCTGTCTAGGGAACATTATTATAAAATCTTGTTTTGTTTTTTTGCAACCACTACACATACTTACAACTCAAAGCCACTGCACTGATCCATAAGGTCATTGATCTGAGCCTGCAGAAGAGAAGTGTGAAATGCATAATCAATAAAGGCTCAATTCCCTGCAACAGTGAACAGCGTTATGTTTGGTGGAGAGATGATCATTGCACGAGCAGATAACGTTACGTGGCAACAGTTGGCAGCACTTCTAGTATGAACATGAAAGCGTAAGGGGTCGGATTTCGCAATACTATTCCCAGAGATCCCGTAAGGTGACATGCACCATCTATGGTCTTGCAACTCCTAATTGACCGAACCTCGTAAATAAAAAATGCATATTAGCTTAGTCAATAAATAATTTCAAGCAAAAATGTATATACCTAAGGAATGCTGCATTGCAAGTTTCGATGTGAAAGGAAACACACACATCCAGCCCTTTAAATTGCCATATCGGTACTGTACTGTACTGTACTGTACTGCCAAGTAGTAAGCTCACATACAACCCTATTATCTCCAGCTCATATCTTTGACTACGGCATGTAAAACATATTTCAGCATGTAAAACTCAAATATCTCTAACACATGTGCTGACAGACAGAATACCAGTCGTTCAGTCCATAAAACACACTGTAGGGTAATCGTGTTAGCCAGTTAGCATAACATAAAGCAGTTCCTCGGGCCTCAGGCCTGCACTCTGCCCGGGGTGGTACACTCCCACGTGCCGTTTACTTAAAAAAGCGACCGTCCGTTACCTCCTCCAGCTCATCATCGGAGACATTTTCCTCTGGCTGGTCCAGATCGATGTCGAAAACGCCAGCCATCGTTGATTTCGCTATCTGGAATCACTTCAAACAGCGTGAGGAGCTCGCGCTTCCCGCCTCATGGACATGAACGCACTGTCGCCATGACCGGCATGACGCGACCTGACACCCCCGCGCGGAGGAATGCGGGAAAATACTAGCATTGGACTTCAAACTGTTTTTATCTTATGCATGCAACTGTCAAAAAAGTGTATCACAATACAAAAGCAATAAATAAACATAAAAATATTATTATAATATTACTTACATAGTAGAAATAATGTTATTTATTATATAGGATATTATATATTTTTGTATTTTATTTGCATTATATATATACATATGTATAAAACATTATATATATATTCAATTGTATTTTTGAAAACATCGCACATTTGGTTAAATAATCACAAAGAATACATTATGCTTTCTTTGTGCACGTGAAGGAAATCCACTTTATCAACGTTATCGCATTCAATTGATTGATTGATTGATTGATTGATTGATTGATTGACTGATTGATTCATATTCCCCGAAATCAATCTAACTATCAGTCAATTTTTTTCTCACATTTCTTCAAATTTAAATACATTTATTAAACTAAATATGAAATAAACAATGCAATATGATAAAAAACAATGAATTGTTATTTAAATTGTAAAATGTGCATCATGATATTATTTGTTGCACTTAAAAAATGTACAATCTAATTTAATCTGAAGTAATGAGAATCACCACAAAGTAAAAAGAATTTGAGGAAAATGTGCTTAACTGACATTAAAATAATGTAGTAATATAAATAAATGTTATGCTTCATGCAGTATATATATATATATATATATATATATATATATATTTCGTGATATTCACCATTGAACAAGGCAGCCCGCGAAAAGTATGTTTTGTGCGCCATCTGATGGTTGTCGAGATGTTTTTTTTTACTCTAGCTCCCATCATGCATCAGTTCCGACGCTTACAAACCTGCACCCGCCTTCAACTGTACACAGAGGCGCTCTGCTTTTACTTTGTAAAAGTTTTTAAAAGTAATGCCGTAATGTTATTTGATATTGTGCGGTTGTATTGACTCTCTATACAGTAAACTTCTATCCAGTGTATCTGTATTATCGTCTCCTTGAGTTAGAAGGTAAACGTTGCTATAGCTGCACGTTCGGGGGTTGTGTATTTACATAGTGCTGTCATGAGCTTTTGTCGTATCGTTTAATCTTTAATGTCGACAGATATGTCGGTTGTAAGCTTACAGGTGGGTCAGTGTGGCAATCAGATAGGACACGAGCTCTTCAGTGTCATAAGCGATGATTCCAGTGGACCAAACAGAAAGAAGTACAAGCAATGCAGTGATGAGAGATTCTTTTATGAGAGATCTACTGGAGGTAGGTTCAACTTACACATATTTTCTAATACCTATGTAATATCTGATCTTTATTAGGTTCTTTACGTCTTACAGAACTTGTGGCACGGGCAGTACTTGTTGATATGGAGCCCAAAGTTATCTCTCAAGCAATAGCCAGGGCTTCAAAATCTGGAAGGTGGAGATATGGAGACAAAGCACATTTCTCCCAGAAGAAGGGCTCTGGAAACAACTGGGCGAACGGGTAAGAAGGCCAGCTCTTGGTTTGAGCTTTAAATGTGTGTTTGTCATGTGTGAGTTTATTGTTGTTCTCTGAAGGTTCTGTGTTCATGGACCACGTCATGAAGAGGCTGTGGAGGATCTGGTTCGGATGGAGATCGAGCGCTGTGATCGTCTGGCTGGGATTTTCAACATGATGAGTGTCGCAGGTGGCACTGGTTCTGGTGTGGGTACCTACATCACTCAACGTTTGAGGGACTTATACCCGAATTCCTTCATCCTCAATCAAGTAACATGGCCATATGGAGCTGGTGAGGTAGTGAGATTTTGGTATTTTTAAGTATTAGTGATACAGAAGAAGTTGGTCAATGACATGACATGTTTTTGTGTGTGTGGATCTGTGGAACTTATTCATAAATGGCTTAAAATAAAATTCATACATACAATGATTTGAATGCACCAGTTTTTAATTTAATTTCTCATATAGATATTTTTTTAATGCTCATAAAGTCGAAAATGTCAGGGTGAAACAACTGTCATGACATCACAATGAAGAAAAAAGCCTAATTAAAATAATGTCTTGAAAAATCTTGAAAAGAAAACCTTTTTAAGACAAAACATGCAGAAAAAACATAAACCTCTGCAGACCCTTATGACTGTCAAGGTCAATAAGTTTGTTTTTTTTAAATATCAGGTAATTTGACCTTTTTGTGACAAGGCAAGGTTAGTTCAGTTTGTAAAATGCCATGTTGTAAATTTATATAAATTTTATGTTTATATTTATATATAATTTATGATATTTGTTTAAAGAATGGTTTTACCTTGAAAAATCTATTTAATTTTTTTGGAAAATAATGACTGTTTGTTCTATATTATTCACTTTCCTTAAATGCTATTAAAATGATATAAATGTTCATATTATTCAATTTAAACTTTTACACTGGTAAATTTTGAGATTTTCTGGCAATTTTGCTTCCATAACATGTCTTTTTTCAGACTAATGGAAAGAAAACATGCAAAATACAAATTCATTTTATTATATTTTATCTATTTGTTTGTTGCACTTACAACAAACTTTACACTTTACAGTTTTATTCCTATTTATATTTTGAAAGTTTTAACAGAGGAGTTTATATCATTCATATATCATTTGCCTTAGCTTTATAGATATAACATTTTATTTATAAAACATGGTTACAATTTTTTTTGCCAGTTGTCATTATTTTCTGATTTACGGAGTGATTAAAATATATGATTAAAAGATATATCCAAAATCCTCTCTGTCTAAACTCTAAACACTTTAATATGTCAAAAAAATGATTTCAGAATCTTGAACCTGGCTTTATCCAGTATTCAGATTTCTGTTCTGGATGTTTATGCAAATGAGTGCATATTTAATTAGATATATAAACATAACACTCTAGAAAACTTGTAATACAAAAACCTCTTAAAGTGCTGTGATTAATCAACTGGTGAAGTATGGTGATACCTATTTGTTATTTTTATTTCAGCTGTGGTGCCTTGCCTTGAGTAGAATAAAGTTTTCGAAATCATATTAAAACAACATGAATACAAGAATATATTTTTAAGAACTTGGTACATGTGTTTTAAACTATATTTAATTTTTTTTTAATTATGGCCACTTACTATTCGAATCACTGTGTTTGTTATTTTGTTTGCCTTTCCAGGTGATCGTGCAAAACTACAACTCTGTGCTGACACTATCACACCTCTACCAGCTCTCTGATGCTATTCTGGTTCACGAGAATGACACTCTGCACAAAATCTGCAGCCGGCTGATGAACATCAAGCACATCTCCATCAGTGACGTTAATAAGGTGATCGCTCACCAGCTGGCCAGCGTACTTCAGCCCGCTTATACTGCTGATTCACCCTGCCATTACAGCACAAACCCCATAGGTACAAATGATTCAGTTCACCTCCAATTTCAGACAGTCATCAGTCAAAATGACATTCCTTTACCAGTGCTTATCTGCTGTCTGCAGGGGAATTGCTGAGTTCTTTGGTGTGTCACCCTGAGTACAAACTGCTCAGCTTGTGTAACATTCCTCAAATGGCCAGCACGTCTCTGGCTTATAGTGTGTTTAACTGGCCTGGGCTGCTCAAGCATTTACGTCAAATGCTTATTGCAAGCGCTAGGATGGAGGAAGGTGAGTGCTGCAATGTCACATAGCCTTGTAATATTTGATGTTTTATAGAAGAAATGCAAAATATTGCTTCATTGATTGTCTACATCATGGTTTTGTGGAACTAAAGCACTCTTTCTTAAAGGAATTGACTGGACAGTAAGCGCCCCATCAGCGGTCACATCTGGAGGAGAGAGTGCAACAAACGGCAGGCAGAAAAATTTCAATTTATCACTTGCTAATCTTCTAATACTACGAGGGAAAGATGTCTCTACTGCAGTTACAGGTAAGCAGATCTGTCATTTATTAAATAGATAGAAATAGAAATTGTCATCATTTAATAACTATCATGTCATTTCAGACTTGTATGAGTTTCTTTCTTTTCTTCAATCAACAGATGGTTTTAAGGATCCTGCTTTATATGTGCCATGGCTTAAAACAGAAAATAGTTTCAGCACATGGACCTCTCCTGTAGCCTTCAATGCATATGAAAAGTCTGCCACTTTGGTTAGTAACAGCCAGTCCCTTTTGAAACCCCTGGACAATATAGTCAGGAAGGCTTGGAACATGTTTGCATCAAGGTGAGAAATATAGTAACTACTGGACAAAATTCTGCATTGTTTTTTTTACCGTATTGTTTTTTTACTGATATTTTTTTCCTTTAGGGCCTATGTTCATCAGTATACGAAGTTTGGAATCTCTGAGGAGGATTTTCTGGACAGTTTTACGGCACTAGAACAGATGATCTCCAGCTACACACACCTCTGATTTACTTGATTATACACAGTTCGTCATAAGGATTATGAGGATACTGATTGATATGATGTGCCTTTACCGGCCCCTGGAGAAATTACATTTGTTAATATAGGGCAGTTAAATTCAGAATTTTGTGATACAAATATCTGTCCTTCAAAGTTGTAAATATATAAGATATTTTCTGTATGATTTGAAAATATGTTAATGAAATAAAAGTATGTTCATCTAATCTCACTATATAAAGTAATTATCTCATCCCTCCTCCACCTTTTCTTACATTTCTTTATTCATCTGTCTCAGTCAAGTGACTTATATTTATGACCATAAGCAGGGCAAAATAATGAATGTGAATACGAAAACATATCATCATCAGATACCAAGAAAAAAAGATTAGATCATTGTACAGATCTCAGGTAAGCACAGACCCTACCAAAACAATCTCTGGACTGTGAATTAAATATATAAATGTCTGCAAATGTTAGGTTCGGTAAGGTCTGTGCTAACTTGAGATCTGT
>JAFVLL020021653.1:0-41401 GCA_021397915.2 Tor tambroides
AGTGTCATTTCTTCAGTGTTGTCACATGAAAAGATATAATAAAATATTTACAAAAATGTGAGGGGTGTACTCACTTCTGTGAGATACTGTAAATAGTATGTTGAACTTTATTCTTGTACAGATGGCACTGTATTAATAAACAGTACATGAAAAGTGTTTCTGTTTCTTCATGAAAATGTCTCTGAAACGTGTGTGTTTAATTCACTTCATCTGTGATAAAGTATGCAAACACGTTTCTGCATACTTTATCACAGTGAATTAAACATACTTTTCAGAGACATTTTCATGAAGCAACAGAAGCAACACTACGGAAAGCAGAAAGTATTCGACTTCACATCTTTTTAATTCCGAATCTGACTGCAAGCGGCAACTCTCGCTGATCTTTCTGCGCAGTGCCTTATGAAGTTGAACACACCTAATAAGAAGTGTTAGGCCGATGCCCCACATGAATGCATCGTTAAAGGTAGGGTAGGCCATTTTAGAGAGGCTAGCAGTAGCAAGCTAGCTTTGAAAGCATAAGATCTCACCCTTTCTGCAAGTCACTCTCCAAAGCCACGCCTCCTCCAAAACCAGGGTTGCCACTCATCCCTTAAAATATGGAATTGTCCCATATTTAAAGGTAAAATGATGCGCGATGGAGTCTCCAGAATGCGTGTCGTTAAAGCACTTTCATGCGAGCGCAGTATGCGCTAAACCTGCGCAGTTTAAAACATCTAGGAGCTCACGTCCGCCCTTTGAACACAAGACTCTCCAGATGTAGAGCTGAACGGGAAAGTTATCAGTGGGTCTATCCAGTAACTAATGATGAACGCGCAGTTTGCAGAGAAGCATTTGCTCACAGTTGACTGCCTGACTTAAAGGGATAGTTCACCCAAAAATGAAAATTTTGTCGTTGTTTACACTCCCACAAGTTGTTCCAAACCTGTAATAATTTCTTTCTTCTGTTGAACATAAAAGAAAATACCTTGAAGAATGTGGGTAACCAAACAGTTTCTGGTCCTCAATGACTCTGATAGTATTTTTTCTCTACTATGGAAGTTACTGAGGACCAGAAGCTGTTTAGTTACCCATCCTCTTCAAAGTATCTTCTTTTGTGTTCAACAGAAGAAAGAACTTGCAGGTTTAGAACAACCTGGGTAAATTATGACAGAATTTTCATTTTTGGGTGAACCATACCTTTAAAGTGACAGACACATCTGTGCTTCTAAAGGCATAACCCTATTGTTTTATTAAAATTTGGATAGCCTGTTGGAGCTTGATAGACATAATTATATTTTTTAGACATTATTAGACAGATGAATTAATAGATTATAATTAATGTTAGACCCTATTTATTAATTTATCATTTATATTAATCATAAATGTATATGTAATAAATAATCATATATGTCATATACAATTTGACATTTTAATTTAGCAAATTAATAAAAAAAAAAAAAAATTAATCTCATCCAGGTAACAGCTGCAGAACTGTCAAAAAAAGACTAATAAGTGGTCGTGAATGGGTGTCCCATATTTTGGCTTGCTGAAGGTGGCAACCCTATCCAAAACATATGAATGCGCACAGGCAGACAGAGGCTGACCAGCGGCACAATAAGAGACGCCACTGGTGGAAGGTTGAACGCACTGGTGTCAGATTACCTCACATCTCATTCACCACTGAGAAAACATTACAGTACAAAGCGGATAATATTACAATAATAATGCCGTCCATGACGTATCATGTCTGCACAAACAGGGTGTGCAGAGGTATGCAAATACATACGTTAACAGGCAGGAATTACAGCCTATCGTAGTCCTCAGGCTAAACAATATGGACTAAATATACTAAACTATTTTATTGTTATTATTTAACTACAAAATCCAAAAAAAAAAAAAAAAAACTTTAGACCTCGAATAATCAGAAATTATATCAAGAAATTTACTGGCTCGTATCTCCTGTTCTGGGAGAGCTGTGCATGGAAGGGTGTGTGTGTGTGTGTGTGTGCAGCTCTATATTTTTCTGTTTGTTCGCATTGTTTTTAACTATGCTGTATAAATGTGTTCAGTCATGTTATAACGTGCCTCTCACATGCTAGTTCGGCAACAGAATGTTCATGTATATGGAAAACATTAAGATTAACCTGTTTTGTGTGACTGGAAATTCATCAAAAGCTACTCTAGTCTGATGTTCACCACACTATTTTAGGGAACTGAAACTGGTTTAAAATAAACCAAAAAGCCAAATAGGGTAGCTAAGAACAGCTGAATTAAATTTAACCTTGTCAGGAGCTGACACATTTCTCTAAATCTACGTTTACCGTCAGGCTATCTGCAGTTAGCTAATTGGATTGAGCTTCTCTTCTCTTCTCTTCTCTTCTCTTCTCTTCTCTTCTCTGTAATCTTAAATCATCTGAAAGTAGTGCATGAGCTCTACAGCTCTCAGATACCATCATGTAGCCATTAAATAGATGTACTCTTATAGCACACAATGCTTCACTTTACATGATGGTCACACATTGATGGTTTGCTCATGAATATTGTCAGAAATGAAATCAGATCAGAACAGAGCATTATGTAGGCTACATGAAGACCACTAAGTAGATCATTTCCTGAAAGCCTTTTATAGCTTTGTGTGGACGCTTAAAATGGAATAGCAATAGCATCAGTGAGATGGAAAATCTTAAATTTCATTTTCCAATCGTCTGTGCATTTCAGTGTCTGTAGATTAATATTTGCTCTTGCAGGGAGCAGTTACACTCCCCAGCAATCATTTATAATCACAGAAGTATGTATTTTACAAAGTAAATTAAAAAAAGCATATAGAAGAAAATAAATGAAGAAAAGGTGATTTACAGGTGTTTTTCTGATGTTTTACACACATTTTGAATTATTTAACAGATGTCCTGGCAGAATATATATGACAGACATTTAATTGTTGTCTGTGTAGGTTAATAGTGGCATATTTTATGTTGACATAAAGGTAGTCTAGATTATTTTGACTCAACGCCCGTTAGTTCACTGCATGGACCATGAACCAAGAAGCTCTGAGATGCTGAAAACACCGGAACATCTGCTGTGCACGCATGTGCTAAACACAGTGCCACACTTCACTCTGAAACATGCAGTGCAACAAAATATAAATTAAATTGCAGCCTTTGGTTTGATAATTGTGCTAAGCTGTATCATGTTTATTGTGCAACCCTTTTTTATTTATTTTCATTTTATATTCAATATAATTTATTATTAGCTTTTTATCAGATTATGAGCCCCTGCAGAGAAAACTAAAATAAATTATGAACTGAAACCAGTGAATTAAATGAAACCGGACGGATGAGTCTTGACGTGTCGGATGAAGTGTTAACATCTTATATCGCCATCTGTTAAACAGTGTCTTGCAGCAATAACAACCATTTCCCAACTGACCTCTGCTGAGGAATAAATTTAGAAGCAAGGCTGCTGAGTGTCTAACAGCTATGAACGTAAGAGTGAAATGTGAAATACTTGCATATCTAAATGTCTGTGTTGTGAGCTGTAGACTGCAGTTAGTATTTTTCAACTCCCTAATTATTAATGGAATAGTTCACTTAAAAATGAATATTTGCTTAAAATGTACTCACCCTCTGGCCATCCAAGATGTAGATGAGTTTGTTTCTTCATTGGAACAGATTTGGAGAAATTCAGCATTACATCACTTGCTCATCATCAGTGGATCATCTCTAGTGAATGGGTACCGTCAGAATGAGAGTCCAAACAGCTGATAAAAGCGTCACAGTAATCCACAAATTTCAATAATCCACGTTTCACTGGAGAAAACAACAAGAGGACTCGTATTTTAGCTGGAAGTAATGGTTTAAAGTTAAAATGTCTTGATGGATTTGTTTCTTACAAACATGCATCTTTTCACAAGATATTAATTGATGGATTAGAATGGTGTGGATTGCTTGTGGATTAATGAAAGGCCTGAGGGCGAGTACATTACAGCAAATTTTCACTTTCACGTGAACTGTTCCTTTAAGGATAACTTAAATTTCTAACCCAGTCTGTTGATTTTTTTAGACCATGAGGGGAATAAAGAGACCAGTTTTCAGGAAGAACAGGTACAGCAGGCTACATCCGAAAGCCTCCCATCCTTCCTGCTTTCGGTCTCAACAGCTTCCACTGTGCAAAACACGAAGGTCTCAGCGGATGTGATTCATCCAAGCTGATTGAAGCCATCAGTGATCACTTTGGGCCCCTTCTTCATTAATTTATTATGAAGTAGACACATACTCATTGTCCCCAGAATGTATTTGTAAACTTAAAACACAAATCTAAAATTAGGTAGGGAAAATGACAAACCCATAAGCATTTATTTTTAGGAAATATTGCACAAGCACAATTCATGCAAAACATATTAGCAAGTTTGTTAGGTTTAAAATTATACAAGAATAAACTGTTGGAAAGGAAGACAAACGTTTTGGCCACTGACTCAGAGGAATGTGTTCAACATATGATAGACCAGGGGTGTTCCTGTAGGGCTGCAGCCCTGCAGAGTTTAGTTCCAACCCTGCTCCAACACACATACCACATCAGATGTGTTTAATTAGGGTTATATCTAAACTGTGCAGGGCTGTGGCCCTCCAGGAACTGAGTTTGACACCCTTGTGATAGACCATATTTGGTTACTGTAATATGTGAAATGAGGAAGGATGAATGTAGAGTGGGTGTGCAGGAGACATTGACCTCTGGTGGTCATAAGCTCAACTGCTTATGAATTTATTCTTGGCTAAAATCACAATCATGTTCATATTATTATTAGCATTTTGTTTGATCAAATCCTGTCTTATCCTATGCTTTTGTTTTAATAATAATAATAACAACAACAACAAGTAAACTATAAGTAATTATTTGCTGACACTGGCTGATTCAAATGTTAAAATGCAAAAAAAAGGTAAGGCAAATATTTAGATTTTTTATGGGAACTCTGCAAGATAAAACTAAATTCAGGATTACTGTAAACCCTAAGTATGTTTACTTCCCTATAAAAAAAGACTTCTGCAGTTAATGATCTTAAAAGTTCAGTTCTTCACACACTTCTCAACACAAACGGCATTAAATAATCTTTTAAAACCTCATGCAAAGCATATCTGCCTTAATGAAACAAGAATTACCACTGAATAATGATGTTCCTCTTTATTCATCTCTTGTGTATTTCAGTACAGCCAAAGTCAGTTTTTCCAGTCGTTACTGCTTTGGTGTAACAGCCATTACTATTTATGACCACTAGCATGAAATGTGGTACATATAACCCAACAGTCAACAACACTGATTTATAAAATCCAATCATGTTCTTGTCAGTCAGGCGGAGTTCAACATAAGACCCAAACTCCTTTATTAGGACATTTAAATTACAGACTAAGTGTTTTACAGGGTTATTCTGGATGTATGCATGAAGGGTACACCTGAAAGCCCAGGGAGTAAAGAACTCTAGATTGTGTGGACTGTTTGGAAAAATATGCAGAAGATACTTTATTTATATACAAGTCTATATTAGGAAAATCTAGAAGTTGATAGCTTTTCCAAACGAAGCAGCAAGGTTAGCTTCTCTGAAGGCCTCTGATACAGTCTGCGAAAAGAGGAAAAGGCTGATTAACATTAATGTTTGGAAAAAAATTACACCCACACAATGTTGAATGTTGAAATTATTATTAATAATAATACATATACATACTTAAAAAACAACGGGCAAGATTAGTGAGCTAATTATTCAGAATGTCTATTAGTAATAGAACAAAACAATAGAGGAAAAAAAGAATAATGTTACAAATAATAATATTAATATTTTTTTCTGCATTGCTTTGCATAAGTGTCTCTAAATACATATGTAATAATAATAAATATTTTTAATGAACAGTTTTGTATGAATTATTCTACAAAAAAGGGGACACGTTTGAAAAAAAATATAAACAATGTTGGAATTATTTAATTATTAGTAATGTTGATATTTTATTTTAATTATTTTAAATTAAGATATTTATATTAAATATTTTACTATTAAAAAAAACCCAGGACCCTTTTATTAAAGAAAATGAAATAGAAAAAATAAATAAATAAATAGTAGACCGCATTCAGGACACTTACAGGGTGGGCATGACACACTCTTGCAACATCCTCACATGATGCTCCATATTCCATAGCTAATGCAGCCTCATTAATCATTTCACCTGCCCCCTGTAAAATGAAAATTGAATATATGAATTATCATGCAATTAAAAACAACCTTGCATAGAGGAAAAGCAGACAGATCATTACCGATCCCAGAATGTGTGCTCCCAGCATCCTGTCTGTGTCCTTGTGGCTGAGGATCTTTACCAGTCCATCTGTATCAGCATTCGTCTTGGCTCTGCTGTTGGCTGCGAAGGGGAATTTGCCTACCTTATACGGCACGCCCTGGAAAATAGGCAGTAATTTGTGATGTACATTACCGTTCAAAAGTTTTAGATCAGTAAGACTTGTAATGTTTTTTAAAGAAGTCTCTTATGCTCATCAAGGCTGCATTTATTTGATCAAAAATACAGAAAAAAAACAGTAATCTTGCAAAATGTTATTACAATATAAAATAATGGTTTCTATTTTAATTACTTTAAAGTATAATTTATTTCTGTGATGCAAAGCTGAATTTCCATCAGTCATTACTCCAGTCTAAAGTGTCACATGATCCTTCAGAAATCATTCTAATATGCTGATTTATTATTAGAATTATCAATGTTGGCAACAGTTGTGCTGCCAAATATTTTTTGGACCACAAATGGAGATTTGAAACCGCAATCTATATTATAGCGCTCTAACTGAAGCATGCAGACTTTATTAGAGCCACAGAAAGACAAACGTTTCGCTGAAAATGCACAATACACAATTTCTTATGTACATTAACAACGATTCGAGACAAATATAATGTAATTTAAAGGAAAACTATGTGAATGGCGCGGCAAGATTTTCTGTTGGCTGCATTTAAAGGGATAGTTCACTTTGAAGTTAAAATTTGGTATCTATCAGCTTACCCCAAGGGCATCCAAGATGTAGGTGTCTTTTTTTTCTTCAGTAGATCCAATTTTGATATTTTTAGGTCAAACCGTTCTAGTCTGTCAGTCATATAATGGCAGGTATGGGTCACTAGCTCTATAGAGGAGAAAAAGAACATGCACAGAGAAATCCAAATTAAACAATTCCCCATCGCGCTTACACATTGATGGCCTAAACCTGGCTTGAGCGGTTTGTGTGAGAAAGCGAACAGTATTTATATCATTTTTTACCTCTTGTACACAACCATGTCCAAGTGATCTGTGTGCGCGCACGCATCGTTGTGTGACGTGTGCGCGCTCTTTGAGTCTTAGGGTCTGGCGCAAGAGATCACTTCCGGCGCTTGCGCCATGACTAAGCCAGAGCGCGCACTCAGGATAAACACGTCACACACCGGATGCGCGCCGCTGCTCAGATCACTTGGACATGGTTGTGTGTACAAGATTTTTAAAAACGATATAAATACTGTTCGTTTTCTCACACAAACCCCGTAGTTTAGTGATTAAACCATCAATGTGTAGTTACTATGGGGAATATTTGGGTAGGATTTCTCTGTGCATATGTTCTTTTTCCCTGCTTATAGTAGTGACCCTATACCTGCCATGACTGACAGACTAGAACGGTTTGACCTAAAAATATCAAAATTGGATCTACTGAAGAAAAAAAGACACCTACATCTTGGATGCCCTTGGGGTAAGCTGATAGATACCAAATTTTAATTTCAAAGTGAACTATACCTTTAAATCCACATCTGAAGTTTCCCACTTTGTGCTGCAAGCAGTATCACGTGTCCAAACAAATAGCATGTGCGGTTATTGATTTCCACCACTAGAGGCCGCTATCACACTGTATAATGACAGCAGAGCCTTTTCAGCCGCTCCAGCAATGGACACAACCCGGAAAACTATCAGCATGGATTTTTGCCGATAACCGATAGTTCCAGCAATCAGGCAAAACCGATACATCGGTCAACCTCTAAGTTTAAATAGCAAGGTGCGCTAAAATAAAAACGAGTCTACTCACTCCCTCTTTGAGCTGTTCCTCTGTCTTTCCGACCCAGGCAACCTCAGGGTGTGTGTATATAACGGAGGGTACACAGTTGTAGTCGATATGGACAGCTCCTCCTGCCATTCCCTCGACACATATGATACCTTCATCTTCTGCTTTATGGGCCAACATGGGTCCAGCTACAACATCTCCGATGGCGTAGATGCTGTAAGAGATTTGCAAAGCACATTAGGAATTGGCTGTCGCAACGTATACAAGAAAACTAATTTCAAATCTCCATACCTGGGCACGTTCGTCTGGAAACGGCCGTTGATGGGGATTCTCCCGCGGTTATCCAGTTCAATACCGACAGCCTCAAGTCCGAGGTTACTGGTGAAGGGACGGCGGCCAATGCACACCAGGAGAACGTCACAGGTGAGCGTCTCGTTCTTGCCTCCAGCTGCAGCTTCCACACTAACCAACGGAAACAACAAAATGGGCAAAAGCACTAGATGAATTTGTTCCGAAACAGCAGCTGGAGAAATGCCACACTCACGCCACATCGATCTTGCCGTCAGGTCTCTTGGTGGCACCCATGACCTTGGTGCTCAGTTTGAACTTCAACCCCTGCTTCTGGAGAATTCTCTGGAAGTTCTTGGAGATCTCCATGTCGATGCCCATTCCGCCGACGTGGCCGAGGAACTCCACCGCTGTAACTTTGGCACCAAGCCTCTGCCATACGGACCCCTGAAACAGACAAAATGGATCTCCATTAGTAAACCCAATTCAGAAGCATCATCAGACTTCAAATGTTACAGTTTCATTACCAACAATTTAGATCAGTGTTATGAGGATTATGGAATGAAACACCACAATCAACCAACTGCCCACTTACCAACTCTACACCAATGACTCCAGCTCCAATCACGATGAGCTCCTCTGGAACCTTCTTGAGGGACAAAGCGCCGGTGGACGAGACAATGTTGTCTTCATCAATCTATCAAAAGGGGACCATAATTACACAAGGTGGCAGACCAAGCAAAAAAAAACTGTTGGTCACAAGTAATCTTTTGCATGAAATAAAAACCTGAAATCCCAATATGGCTTAGTGCGATTATCAAATCACAAAGACTCCAAGTTAATTAATGAGAAGAAGCACTTATAAACCAGCTTTTGTCAACAAAAGAGAAGCTTTAAAGGTGTGTGCACACCAAAAGCGAATTTAAGCATTTTCATGAGTAGATCATATACAAAGTCAACGCAAAGACACAAATGGATGCAAACTGGGTGATGTGATTGCCGTGAACTTTTCCTCAATCGCGTCTTCCACACAAGTTAAAAAATTTCAACTCGAGCGGGAAATTCGGGATGTGTTGTCACGCAGGTCAATCAGTGAAGAGCTTAGACATGTCCAGTTTGACATGTTGTTGTTGTGCGTGAAGACACTCCTCATTGCACAATGTTTTTATTCATGTGAGTGACGTAAAATCATCCTGCTAGTAATCTAGAGCGACTAAAGCGATGCTAATATTCACTTCGCCTTTGGTGTGCACACACCACAAGCGCTCCTTGTGGTTTTCCAGCAAAATAAAAGCTCAATAGTTTAACATCTGAAAATTAAGAAATAAAAATAATAGTATTTTAATTTTACAGATGTACTACAAAATAAAATAATTATATTTTTTCTTAAATACTCTTAAATTTTCTTAAATATAAATTATTTAGCAATTATTACTATTATTGTTATTTTATATTCATATAGTCATAATAATATATAAATCACAATGCCCTACAAACAAGCACAGCTTTAAAAAAAATTTTTTTAAAAAGTATAGTATAATTGTATATTGTATATAATTGTAAAAGTATAATTGTAACTCAAGGTCTTTGCACACTGACTGCAAAATTTTCATATGCGTTTTTTTGCATTCATCATCGTCACGCACAGGTCGTATTTGTTTTTTAAAGTGTGAAAATTTCAGATGAAAATTTCGGACTCAGTGTCCAAAGACCTTTACAGTACAAAAAATATAGAGAAAAATAAAATCGGTGTTAAATATTATACTAATTAACAATTTACTATTTTACCAAATATTTCTGTATGCTATGTATTTTATCCTTATTACAGTTTCGCGCAGTTAGTTTAGCAAGCTGCTAACTGACAAACTATACTGAAATCACTTATTTCTCACTTCTTAAAGGGATAGTTCAACCAAAAATGAAAATTCTGTCATTAATTACTCACCCTCATGTCGTTCCAAACCCGTAAGACCTCTGTTCATCTTCGGAACACAAATTAATATATTTTTGATGAAATGTGAGAGCTCTCTGACCCTCCATAGAGAGCAACGCATGAACGTAATCAGCGTTGTTTACGCTTAGGGGAGAGCGTGTGTATGCGTTGTGATATGCTCTAAAATGGTGGAAGATGGTAACTCGGGGAAGAAGAATTGTTGAATAAAGTATCTTTTTTTTTTCTTTGCGCACAAAAAGTATTCTCGTAGCTTCGCAAAATTGAAGTTGCGCCACTGATGTCACATGGACTGTATTACCGATGTCCTTACTACGTTTCTGGACCTGGGAACATTACAGTTGCATTGCTGTCTATGGAGAGAGCTCTCCCATTTCATCAAAAATCTTAATTTGTGTTCTGAAGATGAACGAAGGTCTTATGGGTTTGGAACAACATGAGGGTGAGTAATTAATGAGAGAATTTTCATTTTGCGGCGAACTAACCCTTTAAGCTCAAAGTGTACTTCAACTGGCCATGTTCCACAACAGTCCGTGATGCAGTTTTCATCAATAGAAGTGACTGGGCACAACGTTCATGTGCAGCTCAATTTTTGTGTCAATGGTCTGAGTACAACAGCGCAGACACAAGGTGATACTGTGCATGTGTCAAACTCGTACATCCGTGCTCATCAGCAGCTGAGTATATTTTAAGAGCTGTGTAGACATGTCTATGTGAAAGATGGAGTGGAACATGGAAAAAGAAATACACCCGGGCCTTTAGAACAGCAGCTGTCTATGTAGGTGGTAGATAGCGAGGCTGATGTACCACAATGCCTGGGAAGGGGGTGACCTCTGATCCTGTAGCGATGAGGATGTTCTTAGTGTTTATGACTTGTTCTCCATCAGCAGTCTTTGCGGTCACTTGATTCTTGCCAGTTATCGTTCCAAAACCATTGACGTGAGTTACCTAGGGATTGCAAAAAATAATTTGGTATGGCTCTAAAAAGTGTATTAATCCACAAATGCATGTTAACATTGGATAAACAATGAAAACAAAAAGAATCTCACTTTGTTCTGTTTGAATAAGTGTGCGATTCCTCCTGTCAGAGCTTTGACAGCCCCGCTCTTCTGTGCCATCATCTTCTCCAGGTTCAGTGAGATCCCCTGAACTGATGTAGAAGAAATCATGATGAAACAGATTTAAAGAAAAGATCTGAAATACCCCAGATCCTCTAGAATTTATTACAGTTTAAATGGCCTTATTCAAATCTGTTGGCTTCTGCATATCCTTGACGAACAGGTCACAGTAAAATGCGATATGTGCACCCATATCACATGTTCACACTTGAACTTACTTTCAATGCCTCTGCTTTCAAAATCTTTCCCATGCGCCATGTGATAAAGGTACGAGTTGTTCAGCAGAGCCTTAAATATCCAAAAAAAAAAAAAAAGTTAAGCATAAGTTAAAAGCATGTTGGGAAAGAATTTTTTTTAAATCACAAACCTTTGACGGGATGCAGCCCACGTTCAAGCACGTCCCTCCGAGGGTCGTATTCTTTTCCACGCATACTGTCTGTGAAAGAAGGCTGCATGTTACCAGTGCAGTCAAAGGAAAGCTGATGGCACCTGTGATCTGTGCGTCAAACTGATACCTTAAAGCCAAGCTGAGCTGCTTTGATTGCGGCGACGTATCCTCCAGGCCCCGAGCCCACAACTGTGACATCAGCATCAACTATGATACAACAAATATTACATATACATATTAGTGCATTTCATATCATTTAGCTTGTCTATTTTTTAAATAAAGGTCATCACTGAATGTTTATAAATACAACAGCACAGATATGACTATAAGTCATCTTACTTGGTGCTTTGTCAGCATACGTTCTCAATGACAAGACTGTGGCTCCATGCAGCTTGTTGGGGAGGTGCTGACCTCGCTGTATTGTACAATAGAATTTTATTTAATTATACAAATATCACCTCGTCATACTCTATTTTAATACTTACAAATGACAATCAAAATATTTGAATACATTTTAAAATAAAATAAACAATCCAAAAGGGAGAAAAGGCAAAAATGGAAGATAAATGTCAACATATAATCAAAAAAAAGTTAAATCACAAGTATTAAACAGCTGCATTATTATGTTAAAGGGAGGCCTAAAATGTCTCCATATAAATATTACAAAAAAAAATAAAAATTACATTTTAAATTTCACCTTGGCCGCTAACTGAAATAAAATAAGTGTAAGTTGAAGTACTAAAATAAAAATAAATAGATTTAAAATAAGAATGACAAATAAAAACTAAACATTATTTTCTTTAGGTTTGATTTTTTTTTTTTTTACAATAATCACTATGAGTTAACTTTCAATGTGACAAAAGGCACAAAGAATATTTATTTCCTCCAGTTTGCTGTTTATTTTTGCACTGTCTAGTACTGATAACTGAAAACAGACTTATTTAGCTTTATGAACAGAAAAATGCCATTCTTGTACAGTAAGACACTGTATCACTGGCATAATTTAGGTAGGCAGCTCACTAAGTATTGTATTTGAACACGCTTATGTCTAAAAAGGCAAAAACTTGGTGTGTACATGGATCAGAATGATGTAACCTATATGTGACCCTGGAGCACAGAACCAGTCTTAAGTAGCACGGGTATATTTGTACTTGTAGCAATACCCAAAAATACATTGTATGGGTCAAAGTGATCCATTTTTATTTTATTCCAAAAATCAATAGGATATTAAGTAAAGATCATATTCCATGAAGATATTTGGTAAATTTCCTACCGTAAATATATATAAACTTAATTTATGATTAGTAATATGCATTGCTAAGAACTTCATTTGGACAACTTTAAAGGCGATTTCCTCAGTATTTTGATTTTTTTGCACCCTCAGATTCCAGATTTTCACATAGTTGTATCTCGGCCAAAGAGTGTCCTATCATACATCAAGGGAAAGCTTATTTATTCAGCTTTCAGATTATGTATAAATCTCAAAATCTACCCTTATGACTGGTTTTGTGGCCCAGAGTCACATATGGCAAGTTATCAAAAAGCTTAACAGATGCTGTAAACTATACGCCCCTACAAGTTCAGCCAGTGAGCAGCACATATCTAATTCGTACTTGTGTGAATATGCATTAGTCCTTACGATAAACTAGATATAAATACAAGGAAATTCGTGTAGCTAAACGTAAACTCAGTCCGCTTCGTTTGTGTTTATGGGCTGATGACATGCGACTATGTTGGGCCTACGCAGTAATAACATTGCATTTCTGTCAACATTTTCCTTTCATTCTAACGGAGTATGGATATACCCACAGTAAAATGTCCTGAGCCAACTAAACACACATTACCGTGGCGAGTGAACGGTATAGATGATTCCAGGTCTGCATTTTGACTGTACGTCCCTTCCGAGACCGCTTCACCTACAGCGATCGCTGTGTCCAAGGACTTGTCAATGTACGCATGCGCAGTACGGAAAGCGAGCAGAGTCGCTGCCTGATGATGTCACTCATCCAACTTCGTCAACATGGAGAAACTTCAAATCTAAAACTACATTATTTAAAAAAGGAATCCTAAAGAGCAAGGGGGACTGGAGGTCTTAATACTCTCAATGACACTTTTAAAATTAAATGGTTGATAGAGTTTATGAAGAATAGAGAAAGTTCTTGGAATTCATTTCCTAATTATATATAATTATAAACCAAGAGAATTTGCTATTGTTTTTGACGCAGTTCCAAAGAGTGTGATGTTATTTTTAAAAAACTGTAACTCAGAAGAAATCAGCATGGTTAATCCTTGTGGAAACATTTTCATTGAAAATGTTGATGTTTTAAAACAACAGTGTAGCAATAAGATTATAAGGAATGCTCTTTGTTCTGTGTCCTTACCGGCAGCAAGATTTTTTTGGTCTTCTTTATTTGGTAATATCTCTTGGGTTAAAGCATGGAAACTGTCAAATAAGTTTTGTATCAATAACAAAATTAAGGAAGTGTCTTACAAAATACTTCACGGAATTTATCCTGCTAAGCATGTTTTGGAAAGATTTAAGCTTAATATTTCGTATTCCTGTGAATTTTGTAGTCGAGAAAAATAAACTTTTGCATCTTTTTTTTTCATTGTATTTACTCAAGATTATTTTGGAAGGATTTGGAATTCTATATTAACAGAAAAATGGAGTGTATGATAGAAATTTGTATATTTGATGTACTTTTTTATACAGAAAATGAAAATTTGAATTGTAAAGAACAACATATTATACATTTGTTTATTTTGTTAGGAAAATTCTATATACATAAGAAGAAGTGGGCTCAATGTAATTATAAATGACTTTATATGTAAATCTCTTGGAACAAACAAAAAACAAAAAAGCATTGAAAACATGTAATGCTCTGAAAGCATTGAAATTTATGTCATTTTCTTCCTTTTATTGTTTTTTGAAAGAATTTAAAAATTATTTAAACACCATTTTGTTAGAAAATCATAAAGCAAGTAGAACTATTTCATTCTGCAATGACTTTAATTTGTATGCTGTAATTGATGGTTAAATGTCTTACCCTCAAGTTCTTATGTTTTTGTCTTTTTTTTTTTACTTTTTCTCTTGTAATCTTTAATAGATTTCTTCTTTGTTTTCAACTGACATAATGTATATTGCTAACACTTTGTGTATTATGTACATACATCTTTTAAATGTCAACTCTGTATTCTTTCCTTGCATTAATAAAAAAAGAAAAGAAACTTCAAATCTTCTGTAAAGAGTCAGAAACAGTTTTACACTTTTTTTGGTTTAATATATTTTAAATCATTTTGGTCTCAAATTTCATCAATTGTTTTCGAGGTTTGTCCACAAAATACTCTACTAATTGATACAATGGGGGCAGTCATGGCCTAATGGTTACAGAGTCAGACTTATAACCCAAAGGTTGAGGGTTTGAGTCTTGGTACCGGAATTTGGAAAATATCAGGTACATAAAATAAATGTCAGTTGTGCCGAGGTTGTATATATTTTGTATATCTACTGTTTTCCCCTGTTAAGACATGTACTGTTATTAGCTGTTTTCCCCTAAAAAATCAATAATTTAATTTATATTTATATTAATTGAATCAAACTCACTTCTCAAATCTTATTTTGCTAAATATATATAAAAAATGTGACTTACTGCACAATGTTTTAGCAATAATGTTTTTTAATGTACATTAATTTTATACACAGCTTTGTATGTAACTTCTCATTAATATTAATGTGTAGGTGAATAAAATACATTTTCTAATCATTTACTGAGGGTTTTGCTCTCCCTGCCTCTCACACCCTGAAAATGCATAACATAAAGCATGCAAACAATGTAATACTGATATATAATATAATATAATATAATATAAATACCTTTGAATAAAGGAGAAAAGGCTCAGTTTCTGCACAACGATCACTTTCGTGTACTTCCCCTTTAAAGTCTCTAGCATGAGATCAACTCATCCCATACAGATCTCAAGAAACACTTCCCTCTAGTGGTTAAACAAAGCGACTGATAACCCCCCTCCCCCTCCCCCCCGCAAGCAATAGACTACTACTGTGCTCGTTTTAGACTCATTTTCATGTGCGTGGGAATTACAAGAAACCATGCAAAAAATAAAAAATAAATAAATAAAAAAGGATCTTTGTCATATAATTCGATTTCCCAACTCACATCTACAGTTTGTAAAACTCTCAAACATGTATTCAAGAAAATTTTAGATTTGTAATATTTGAGCTTTTAATTTCTTGCTGGCTATTGTATTTAATTTCATGAATTAAATGTGTTTTCATTCTGCAATAAATTAACATACAACATAATAATACAAAATTAAACATTAATATTACACAAAAATTAAAGTTATGTAAATATAATGTAAATTAGGTGGAAACCGATAACACAATACATAAAACATGACCATATACCACGGCTGACTTCAGTTTCCATCAGTTTCAAGAAACATAATGAGATTGGAGAGGATTGGACTGGAAGTTCACTCAAACGGAGCAAAGAGAGAGATGTTAGGCTTCAGTCCTCATTCACTTTCATTGCTTCTTTTTTTTTTCCCATATACGAAATGGTCCCTGAAGCTGTCATTATGTCTAACATCTTATTTTGTGATCCGCAAAAGAAATAATTTCACAAAGGTCTGGAATAACATGAGTGTGAGTATTTTTGGTCACATTAAATTGCATTAAATTGAGGTGAAATGCAATAATAATTTGCTTCTGTATCTACAACGATTTTCACTTTTATTAAGACATTATTAATCAGTCATGGTAATTAATAACATCACTCTGCAACTCTGGCCACAGCAGGGCGCTGCCATCTCCACTGCGCATGTGCGGTATCATAGCAACAGTGACAAACTTCCAGGCGGACAGTGAACCTGTGGCTAAAAGATGTCATCGCCGCGGGAGCAAGAGGCAGCAGAATACCTCGAGAAACACAAAATTGTTGAGCTGATGGATAATTTGACTAGTATGCTCTTCTTCTATAGACCAGGTGAGACTTTTGACGAGTCTCGTAGTAGATTTGGTAGATTAAGTTACTTTAGTTACCTCTGTATCCTGTGTAACACCTTCATAAATTTGAAACTGAGAGTTTGATGTCATGAGTAAAGACCCTCTTTTATAGCGCGAAGACATCTAGAGAAGTAACCAGTTGCTTTCTTGCTGTTAAATTTCTAGAAAACAGATAAATAAACTTAAAGGGATAGTTCACCCAAAAATGAAAATTCTGTCATCATTTACTCACCCTCAAGTAATTCCAAACCTGTATGAATTTCTTTGTTCTGCCGAACACAAAGGAAGATATTTTGAAAAAAGTTTGTAACCAGGCTGTTTTGGGGCACCATTGACTTCCATAGTAGGAAAAAAAATAAAATGGAAGTCAATGGTGCCCAAGAACTGCTCTGTTTCCCACGTTCTTCAGAATATCTTCCTTTGTGTTCAGCAGAACAAAGACATTCATACAGGTTTGGAACTACTCGAGGGTGAGTAAATGATGACAGAATTTTCATTTTTGGGTGAACTATCCCTTTAATACCCAATCTTATGCCGTTACAGATCGTCCAAAAGAATTTCTGATCGACCAACTCGAAAAGCTCAAAGTTTCCAAAGTTCAGCCAGGAAGCCCTCCGTGCCTCTTCAACGACTCCAACTTAGATGCGCTGTTTGGAATCCTGGATCCTTCCCATCAAGGCTTTATCACTCATAGTCAATACAAAGAAGGTAAAACTGCCATAAGGTTGTTATAAAAGACTTGGCCATTTTGGGAAAAGCTGTGCTGTAACTACACATATGAAAACAATTCTAGTCAGAAAAATGTAAATGAGGTCATTTGAATAAAAGTGTTTGTCAAATGGATGTAAATACATATCAACAAACATTAAACATTTAAACTGAGAATTTCACTAAATATATTATATTATATTGTATTATTAATTAAAGCAGGCTTCATAGCTGCTGATTGAGCAAAATACCAGTGCTTAAATAAAAGCAAATAGTGCTTAATGTTAATGTAAAGACAAATTATGCCAATTATCCATGAAAATTTGAGGATTTTTAAAAAAAATACATTTTATTAAAATTTTTATCTTTCTTAAATTAAACGTTTACAGAGTAGCACATGTGTAAATAATCTCTATATCATCCCTACAGGCAGTGAAAACATGATATTTCCATTTTAAAAATAGCATAGTTTTATTCATTGGTGGATATTCATAAGAAAACTATTGAAAAAAAATGTTTTATTTAAATTTTTCTTCTACATTACTTGAACAAAGTTTATGGAATAGTTCACCCAAAAATGAAAAAAATATTCACCCACAGGTCATCCAAAGATTTAGACGAGTTTGTTTCTTTATCAGAACAATTTTGGAGAAATTCAGCATTACGTCATTTCCTCACCAATGGATCCTCTGCAGTGAATGGGTGCCGTCAGAATGAGAGTCCAAACAGCAACTGGAGAAAACGTAATTGATAGACTGGAGTTGTGTGAATTATTTGTGGATTATTGTGATGTTTTTATCAGCTGTTTGGACTCTCATTCTGACTAATTCTTTCCCTAAATCTGTTCTGTTGAAGAAACAAACTCATTTACATTTTGGACAGTTTTCAGTTTTCAGTTTAAATTTTAGGTGAACTGTTCCTTTAAATCTATCAAATAATATGACTGTGTTCAGTATCCAGGTTATTGTATAAGTAGTGAGTCATGGGGAAACAGCTGACCCTGAGAATGGCCTGAATGCACTACGACTTTAACAGTACATGATTTCACAGACTATCCCCATGTAAGCTTAAACTGTTTTGTTTACAGAGTATAAGAATTACTAATGGTCTCTGTATATGCACAACATGGCTTCCCAACAGCACTGAAGACACTTGGCATCAAGAATTTCAATGAGTTCCCAGAAGGAGCCAGTGATGACAGAATATCACAAGAGACGTTCATAAGAGAGGCGTAAGTATAACCACTGCTGGAGTGATATGGCATCGTT
The DNA here is from genome assembly GCA_021397915.2 of Tor tambroides. Taxonomy (NCBI): domain Eukaryota; kingdom Metazoa; phylum Chordata; class Actinopteri; order Cypriniformes; family Cyprinidae; genus Tor; species Tor tambroides. The sequence goes on from JAFVLL020021653.1 coordinate 18,788, forward strand.
TGAAGATTCAAAGGATCTGAATTCAGACCTAATAACTAATGCATTCACTATGCCTATGTATTGTTTTGTATATATTTGATATCAGCAGTGTGTTATGTCTTTCATTTTTTGATCATTTTGTTAACGGTTTATCCAGACCTCTCTAATTCTCTGTTTAGGACAGAAGGGCTTGTCGGAAGTGCAGCAACATTCCAGCTATAGGAGAACTCAACAACTCTGTCCTAAGTATCTTTACAATTGCTTTTATATAGAACACAGTACATACTGTATGTATGCATATATAAATAAATGATATAAAACAAGTACCTAATGCAAACTGAAAATCTTCACATATCTCACCATTTCATTGCCGTCTTGCCATTTCAGTTTTAACACTTCCTATGTGTGGGTCAACTTTGTGAAGACCAAATGTCACTATAGTTAAACTTTAAAGGGATAGTTCAACCCAAAAGGAAAACACTGCCAGTTGTTTCAAACCTCTATGAGTTTCTGTCTTCTGCTGAACACAAAAGAAGATATTTTGAAGAATGTTGGTAACCAAACAGTTGATGGTCCCAGCTGACTTCCATAGTATTTTATCCACATGAATTAACGTGAATTATCCTTTTTAATTGCCTACAATGAAGACCAGCCAAAATGACTTAATAATCATATTTTATTGAATAAAGTGTAAAGAAACAAAAAAGTTTTTTTTCTTTTTTTATGTGAGATTCCATGAAATACAGCATTGTAAATGTATATTTATATTTTTTTTATTATTTATAATAATACCTTTTAATAATTTTATATGTATTTATTTGACAATTATCTAACTTATTTAATTTTTATTTAATTGATCAAAATATCAAAATACCAGAAAACAACAGAAATAAAATGAAAATGTAAACAAATCAACACAGAGCATAAATATATTTTATAACACATACAGTGGGCCTCCATATTAATGCAGTGATGCTGAATAATTCATGACAACCTCAATATTACAGTGTGAGTGAGATGTAACCATGACCTCACACTGAAATTGTTTTTTTTTTTTTTTTTTAATTTAGTAGCAGCTAAAGCTCTTGATGCAAATATATATTTTACCCCTTATTGACCTTGCACCTTATTTCATCCATTATGAACATGGTTTTTCTTTTTACATGAGCGTTTATGCAGGTGTTTTAACCTTTACAGAACTTAAATGATATTTTTCCTTATATATTTCCTTATATATAAATATTTCTTGTAGGTGCTGGAAGTGCACTGAATGAATAATGTACAAAACTGATTTAAAAATTATTAACTTGAAATGAAGTTGTCTGTTGCTTTACCTTATAGTTCATTTATAAATACCATGGCCATGATATTTCCGATAACCAGATTGGCTACGTAAGCCACAAATGTAGACATTTTCACAGTTTCAGTGAGAATCTAGAACTTTTGTTACTGCCTATATTCAAAATGAGACGTGACCATTGGATAAAATGTTAAAATAAGTCTCATTTATTGTATTATTTATTTTTAGTGAACAAAAAAAATGTGTAGGTTTAAAAAGATACAGTAATAAATATATGGTGCAAAGTAATAATAAAAAGTATTGTGACACTTTGTGGTTGTTGAACATCAGCTCACTCCTAAAAATAAAGGTTCTATATTGTCATCTGGTTCCATGAAGAACGTTTAACATCCATGAAACCTTTCCATTGGACAAAAGGTTCCTTATAGTAAAAAAAAAAGGTTCTTTAGATTATTAAAATGTTCTTCACACTAAGAAAAAATGGTTCTTTCAAAAACTGTTCACTGACAGGTTCTGTGGGGAACCATTGCTGCGAAAACTCACTTTTAGAAGCTTTATTTTTAAGATTGTGGATCATGTTGATGGTTTATGTGATGAACTACAGCTATGTAAACTGATTTCATAAATCCACTAAAATCACCAGGAGTTTAAGTTGAAAATTGACTAGTAAAAGTGAAATTAGAGATAAAAAAATCTAACAGCATTTCTTTGCAAATGCTGCCTGGTTTGAAATCATGCATGAGAACTTCTCACTGATGTGGAAAAATAATAATTACATGAGTAGTAGGCTACATTTATCATTGGACACCAGTTTACCTAAACAAAACTTTTAGCAATTACACTTACAAAATGCAGACACTCGGTGGAGAGAGTGATAGAGAACTGCTTACATTAACAGTTCAATGGGAAGAACAATGGCATGCTAATTCTGGTGGCAACAGCTGAAAGTTGTGAACACATGTAGGTGTGTTCGCGCCGTTACGAAGAGTTGTAATGTCCTTTCAGTGTTACAAAGTGTAGGCCACTCTTATGTTTATGATTTAATCCTTTAATTCAAGTGCTATAATCACAAACTGTCATGACATATAATAATACTGATAATGATGATAAAAACTAAAACAATCTGTCCCAAGGATGAGGGAAAAAATAAATAAAATAAAAAAATTGATTTCAGTAGAATGATACCTACTTTAAATACTCTATCGTGATTGTTGAAATGCTATACATTTGCCACAGTTCCTCAATTTTGGGCATGTCTCTTACCCAGACTTCTTAACTTCCTTTCTAAATTGTTGTTGTTGTGGTTATAAAAGCTTCTTCAACTAATTTGCCATTTATATGTACAATGTAATTATCAAAGAACTGAAAAATAAATTAGGTTATGATGTAAATAAGCGAGAGTTTGAAGAACAGAAATGTCATTCATTTTTTTTAAACTTCTACAAAATGATCTGAGATTTAGGTGCCCTTACCAAAACTGATTAGTATTTTAATTCAGAATCAATCTATTTATTTGTTCAAAAATCCAAAGTTAATTAGCTGCTAACTCACTTACTGTGCTAGCAAGTTCAACTTTTATTCGATTTTTCGACAGAAACTCAAAAATGTCTTTACCCTTGACATCATTAACAATATCAAAATCTACTGTAAGGTCGATCAAGGCCTGACTTTATTCCAGGACTTTATCAGTTTTTAACAAACATACTTTAAAAAGTAGTTTCTCAAGGTTTCAAGTGGTTAAAAGTTTCTGTAATTAAAGAATCCCTCATAAATGAATTCAAATATAGTTACAATATCATTATAATGTGATTTGGGAACGATATCGGTATAAAGTCTTTTTTTATGTTTTCCATAAATTGAATCGCCCGTCTTAATCGCCAAAGGAAAGACAAATTTGGATTTGGAATCGGTGCATTCACAACGGTTTTCATTTGGGTGTGTGAAATTAAAACGGCTCGTTCATTTCCTCACTTAGTGGCACGGGTTGTGGGGGGTCAGATGTGAAGCCCCAACCCGGCGACAACATCGGGTGCCACATTTTGGTGGTCTTGAACATCCATTGCACCTTTGCGCAACAGCCGCTTCTCCGCCGAGAGGTCCTCGCGGTGCACAAAGGCAGCTTCCGAGAGGGCAGCGTCAGCGCGAGAGGCGAGAGAAACAACCTCTGGACCGCGTCCGACCATCTTAACTCGAAAGCCAGCGTTGTTTTTCCACAAGGTAAGAACTCTGCGAACACATCTCGGCTGATTTCGACCGCGGGAGTTGCCCACTCGGGCCCGGAATCGTGCAGCGGACCAGTGTCGTTTCCTATCCTGCGCGAGCGTGGTTGTTCTTAACAGAAAATGGCGTCACCGTTCGTGCTGGCTGTGCAACCGGGGAAAACGCACTTGTTCCGAGCGCTTAAATTAGAGCGAGAGTTGATTCGGACTCGCCACGACTGCCCGCAGAGATAGAGCAAGCCCACAGGCCTACTTGGGAGCGAATATGGCGCTTCATAACAAAACACCGAAGAGGAGAGGACGCGTAAAGGCGGAAGGGTCACCAGACCTGTGCGCCAAAGCGGCTTCAGGAAGATGGCACAGCGCCGCAAAGCGCAGCACTTTATCATTAGGACGTGCCCTACAATCGCGCAAATCCTCTCGAATGTGCTCGGCTTGTGACTCTTTGAGGACGCGATTTCATATTTTATCGGGTTTGGGCTCGGAAAGCACTGTAAGTTAGTGGCAACGTCGTCTTTTGTACAGGCTCTCGCGTCAGCCCGCCTTTACGCCGCACTCACTCCCTGGTAAGCATCAGTCCTCCTTATGCCGCTTTAAAGCTCCATTCTGCACAAGGGCTCTCCCTCTCCATCAAGTTAATCTGGCCCATTGTGGTCCGCAATAGAGGAGATTTGGCCTGACAATGTAACCGTGTAAAAGAGATTTACAGAATAATGGAGCGATGCAAATTGCTTCACGAAAACGCTAAATAGCCTGAATATCCGAAAAAACCCGGCGATATAACCTGCGCTTACATTTTAAAACAGTTTGGCTAGATGAACTGTGTATGCGCCACGACGTGTCTAAATTGCGCACAGGGGAGAACGCAAACCACCGCTTTTCCAACAGGTTTTAGAACCACACAGATAGCCACGAATAACGCAAACGCACAGTTTTCGGTGTTATGCGAGGGATAGGCTAAGATACAGTCTCTCTTTCGTGGTCAGATGCGTCTTTTTAGCAACTGTGGACTTGGTGATGCTCGTGCTGCCGATGGCTTCGCGCGTTCCCGCACACATGCATCCACAATCTTCCATCATAAGTCAGTCAAACGTGTGAACTGGTGTTAAAATGTCTATTCTTGTCATCTAGTCGTTCCAGTTGGATGCATGCGCTTCAGTTTGGAGACCGTCAATGCTGAATTTGGGTGTCAACTTTTTACATTGTTCTCTCACATTTGGCCCCTTGTGGTCCCAATGTGTTTTGATGGGGACTCGCGAATGTGAGTGTGTTTTTAAACAAGTTAGGTGCATTTTTGTAGGCTACTTTAAAAGTGTGAATTTATTCTTTAACTGTATGATAATGGATCTCTTTGTAAAAACGTGATATAAAACGATGATGTTTTTGTCTGGTAAATGTGCTCGCGTGACCACGCAATTCTAAACAGCCGTAAGATCAACATTTTAGTGTAACGTTACTGTTATTTAAAACATCATTTAATAATGGTTTTAATGGCTATAACGCGTTTAATCACTAAGCTTCAGGAGGGACTGGCACAGATCGTGTGTCTATTATTTTAAATGATTATTTTTCCGGTCACGTGGCCAAATGTCTCTGATGCTTTTGGGTGGTGATGGTCATTTCAAGACGTTCTCGGTTGTTAAGCGTGTATTCGCACACAGATATCACGATTTAGTGTTATTGGTATTTCTTCAGTTGTTATGAAGTTTGCAAAGTACTTGTTCAGGCTCGAGTCTACACGGATGTACACGCGACTTATTGATTTGCCAACCACAATACGACTCGTATCGAACACAGTTGCTTGCCATCAGCTGAATCGCGTCATATAAAAGCATGAAGGTGCTATTGTGAAGCATATTTATGTTCATTTGTACGGTTGGCCATGGACACGTGCTCTTTCGTGCACCGCTCGCGACTTCCTGCCTCGCGAATGTTTCGGTCAGGTGTTTGTCCTTCACAATCACAACACAACATTTTAAAGATTTCATTTGCGCTTTTAGGAGCAAACAGGTTACGTTAATACAACGGTACTCGCCGAAGCACATCAATGAATACCTTTTACCATGGTAACTACAGTTTCCGCCCAAAATACCACAGTTACAGCTGCCTTTACAGTTACGACTATAAACAGATGTTGACAATAAAAGTCAAGCACTTGTCACTATTTAAGTGAATGAAAAAGCTGAAAAATGACAAAAAAAATTAAGAATTTAAAAGAAATGAAATATTAATATGAAATGTATACATATGTTAAGCTACAGTCTGTTGAATGATACATAAAATAAGCTCATGTTATTTGTAGCTATAATGATTTTTGGGTTAACTGGTGTTTTCTATGCCTCCTTCAGTTTTTTGAGGTGCAATTTTTGTGACTTTTAGCAATTTTAGTGATAGTGACCAAGTAGTAACATCATAACTATAGTAAGTTACTATGGTATTTTCAAAAAAGTGACCATTGTACTTTTTGTAAGTGTGATGGGTGCTACAGTGATGATTATTTGGTTATTTCCACTCGGATATGTGTATAGTTGTCTGTTTTTGCTAGTTTTTCTAATCTACAGTTCATAGTTTAAATTTAGACTAATTTTATTAACATTTTAAAGTTCATGTCAGCTTGATTTTGTAAAAGGTTTTAAGTCCAATATATTAATATATACAGTGTTGGGGAGCAACTAGTTACATGTAACGGAATTACGTGATTTAATTACAAAATAAATTTAACCGTAATCTGTTACATTTACTGATAAAAAATGTGTAATTCAATTACAGTTACTTATGAAAATGTTAACGATTACAAAGGAGGTTATATTGGAATATTTTCACACACATACAGATATGATTGATTTCTTTCCCCGATTGCAATGACTGCTCTGAAATACAACACAAACATGTTTCAGGAGCTTAAGATACAGAATAGGACACGTGTTTATTTGATAACTGTTTTAATTCATATTTGGGTTTATGAAGTATATGCTTTATTTTTTAAGATTAACTGTTTTAGAGGCTTTGTTAGATGCCAGTGTTTCCTGTATGCAAAGATTTGATTTCAAAAACAGTATCATAACTATTAAACTATATCTTGTTATGGTTTTAAATCTGTATTTAACCACAGAATGATCTCAAAGTAAGTCTGATTTCGTGGTGGCTGTGCTTTAAAATTCAAATATTATGATATTAAGTCAAGTGATGAAGAATTTCTAAAGTCTGACATTAATCAGTGTTGAGTACTACTGTAAGGTTAACCCTGCCTGCTTTAAATGTTTGAAAATGTTTAACAGTTGAAAACATTTGAAATTTAGACAAGTAATCAAATGTAATCAGTTACACTACTTTAATAAAGTAACTGAAACAGTTACAATACTTAGTACATTTTAAATAGGGTAACTTGTAATCTGTAACTTATTACTTTTCCAAAGTAACCTTCCCAACACTGAATATATAAAAGCTGCGATCAAGAATGCAATTTCATTTCAGCTTGTCCTGTTGTCAGGCATTCTCCTTTCCATTACATCTGGGCAATTATGATGTTTGTTTGATGCATGACAGACATTTCCATAATTCATATTGTTGTGTCCTTTTTAGCACATAGCCGTTATGTCTCATCCTGACATTTATTTCCTTGGTAAATGTGCAGTGAAAGGTCTTCATCATCACACGATCATCACAGCGACAGTAGTGTCTGTTTGTCTTTGTCAATACCTGCATAAACGACCACTGTTGACTTATTACAAGCAGATATTGCTAGTTCTGTGTATACAATTTTTGAATTTCTACTCGTGCTGATGGAGAACTTGTTGCCATTTCGGGAGGCATGCGGGAATAAAATCCTTCATCAAAAGCATTGAGAAGAAACAGCTCCACTGATTAACTTTGTGATTTGTCTTTTAAGTTGTTAAAAGAGGCCTCTGAGATGGAGGCTACTAACAGTGAAGATCAAGGAAGCCGGACTAGTGACAAATGCTGCCAGACTGAGACACTTCAGGCCTGCTGTTGCCAAACAACAGAAACCCCTCAAGAGCCGTGTGGCAAAAATCCAGGTAGGAACTCAGCACCTTAAAGTCAACATGAAATCAAAACTGACCCCGTTTCTTTTTTAAATACACATTCCTTGTCTTATTGTGCAAGATTTGTCAGTGCAAGTTAATCCAAAGTGGAAAAAAACTGTTCCTTTTAGGTTGACGTTACAAATTGCTCTAATTTTTGGCTGATTTTTGGTATGCAACACCCACTTTTCAATATCCAATCAATTCTAAATGGATAACAGTAACTCCTGCCTGTGTTTTTTTCTTGTTGAATATCCTGTTGTGCTCAGAAGTACATCGCATTACAGAAGTAAAATGAGTTGAGAAGGTTGGTTTGGATGTATTTTATTGATAATCCGATACTGTGTTATCCCTTCTTGCTGATATCTGTGCATAATCAGAGTTAGTTGCCAACCCACATGCATTGTGAAATAAAGATTTATTCCTTCTCTACACATTTATTGCAGAGATCTATCAATGTAGTTCGATTTAAATGCAATGTCTTGTGGCGACTTGGTTGTTAATGTTGGACAATCACATTCCAATGTGTTTACCACATATTTCCATAATTATCAATGCTAGAATAAGATTTCTAGCTCAGTGGGTTGTTATTTGTGTTCTACAGTGCTGCTAATTTCAGTGACCTGGAGTTGTTTGTCTTTAAAGTAATTTATGGCCATAAATAAAGTCAAGCTGTTCTGAAGCAGAGAGGGTCACATATACTGGCTGATAGTGAGATGCAGACCAGATAAAAGTTGAATGCAGAACAATCTTTCTTTTTGAAAAGAATTAGGATGGGCTTTTAATGCAAAAAGGTTTGTTTGAGAAACATTGTAATGTTTTAGCTTATTAAAAAAATAGTTAGGCGAATACACAATTATCTCTTTCATTAGTCATGTTTAATGAATAGAGTTGTTGATTTGAGGTATAAACACAAGTAGAAATAAACGATTAAACGGCTATTTGCAATGATTAAAAAAGACAAATATTCTAGAAGCAAATGTTTCCTGTAAGTTAGAGAATTTTATAAGTTAGAGAATTGTGGACACAGATGGTATTAAATAGCCTGTTTAATTTTAATTTATTATATAATATTCTCATGTATTGTCATAGTGTAAAATGCTTCATAACTTTCAGACACCTGGTGTTAAGGTGTAAGGTATAACTTACACATCCTCAGAAGTCCCCTTAGATTAAATGGTTTACCAGGTGACTCTCAGTTGGTAGATGTCCATGGAAAGAAATAACAGAGAGTTGAGATCTACTATTGGTGCACTTAAGATTTGCCTTAAGGAACAATGACAGAGTCTTGCAGGTGTCCAAAAGAATGATGGAGTGTTGCAAACCAAAGGATGCTTGTGTTCATGGGGAAATAGATTTACTATTTTATTTTTCCTGGCCTTGGTTCTGGCCTCACTTCCTTCTAGTCTTTGTTGGACACATAATTAAACACTGAGTAGTTTCATCTAGACAATTTTTTTTTTTTTGAAAGATTTACACTCTGCTGGTTTATTTGAAAGCCTTAAGGCAAGTCAGTATAGTCATTGCTGTTATGTTCTAGTGATGAATGCATTATTCATTCATTCATTCTTTCATTCACTGGAATTATATACAGTTATTTTAGCAAAAAAATAGTAGAAAGTTGAATTTAAGATTTTCAGTTTTAAGGTTTGTTTTCTTTCTTTGAGGTTGTATTGCCTTTACATAATAATTCTACCTTTTCTTGTATGTTTGCATTAATCACATTCAAAATGCAATTATTTGCATGAAAAAAATGTAAATGAAAGGTAGAGATGCATCCAGGTTGGAATAATGAAGTTCTTGGGGTGTTAAACCAAAAGGAGACATGGTGTCTTCTTCTTTGTGATGGAGAAAGTGGAGTTCAAGCTGTGCAGGAGGGTCTGTATTTCCATGGGCATCTGACTAGGCAGTTACCCCCTTTTTGTTTGACCGACTACAATGGGGTTTCTCTTCCCACATTTACCTTTTAGCCTATACAGCAGATTGAAAACATTTGCTGTCCTCATACCCAAATGGTGGAACTTCAACTGAAGATTGATGTGAAAACTCATTTTACAAAAAGCATTAATCTAAAGTGTTGTGTTCTGTTTTAGTTCATTCGATTGAGCCCGGTGATCCACCCCTGCTTCAGCAGCAGCTCCAGACCTCCAAGTCGGGAATTCATCAAATCATCGAGTGTTTTCGCTCAGGTACTTCAATCCCAGAACTTTAATCATTCAGAAAATACATTTCATGTTGACTTCTTTTATTCACCAGGTATGACGTTTTGCTAGCTTCAAGGCATTTTCTGTTCCTACGTTAGATTTTGGACCAATGAGATGTCCTCCCAGTATATTATTCTTACATAAAAATATGTCTGCTTAGTGCCTAATAATAACTGTTTGCTTTCAATATGTGCTGTTATTGCAGGTACAGCTCAGCTCAAACACATGCTGCTGAAGGAGGTTGACACCATATTTGAGTGCAAAATCTGTCGAAGTCTGTTCCGTGGTCTACCAAATCTGGTCACTCACAAGGAGCTCTACTGCTTTTCCCGACAGCCTCAGTCAGATGGTTTGTATATCCATTTAAGCACTGTGATCAGACTTATACATATTTCCCAGTGAACAACAAAACCTAGACTTTAGGCATATGAATGAAAATTTTGTCTTTGCTTACCTTGATGTTGTTCGAAGCCTGCAAGACTATTTTTCCTGCAGAACACAATATTTTGAAGAATGATTAAACTGCTCAGAGTCATTTGTGGTCCAAAAACACACCCTATTGAGTTTCATTGTATGGATATTGTATGGATTCCACAGAAGAAATGTAGAACACTCAAGCAACTACCAAGCAAAACACTTGAAACCATCCACAACACCTTTGAAGTTTTGCATGGACGAGCATCAGTCACATTTTCTGTAGTGCAAATGTAGTTTAAATTTGTACTCAGCTGGCCCAATGAATATAACAATACAATTAATAAGATTATTATTTTGTGATGCTTTTACTTTCTGCAGAGCCTTCACAAGGTGGGCAGAGCCAAGCTATCAAAGAACTTCTCCAAGCCATCTATCCACAGAAAGAACAAGAAAAACATGTCATTCAGCTGGAGGCCATTGAGACTAACCCCAATGCTGTGTTCCAACAAGTGGCACTAGTGGAAAGTCAGGACATGCCAGAAAACCCAGCCCCTACACCCCAGACTATGATCCTGGTAACTGAGAAGAAAAATCGCCGCAAATCTATTTTGGCACCCAAAAAGGTCCAACAGTCAGATTTTGAAGACGAGATGGAAACAGAACCTGAAGAGCCACCTGCTAAAGAAGGTCAGAGCTGCGATGAACAAATAAAGATTGAGCCGGTGGAAGGGGAGGAAGAAGAAGAGGAGAGTGCCGCCTCTGAGGTAAAGGAGATGAGGATCTCTTGCTGCCTCTGCGGAAAAGACTTCAGCTCCAGACGCAGCGTACGACGCCACTGCCGGAAGATGCATTGGCAGAGGATGGAGGAGTTACGCAAATTTACAGAGACGCGCACAGTGCCTACCAGCCTGCTGTCTATGGTGAAGGACAAGCATCCCGTTGAACCGCCACCTTCTCCTGGGAAGAGTTGCCCAGTGTGCAAAAAATCCTTTGCTACCAAGGCCAACGTTCGTCGCCACTTTGACGAGGTCCACCGTGGTTTGAAGCGGGATTTGATCACGCCGGACATTGCCACAAGACCAGGCCAGCCTCTTTTACTCGACGCTCGTCCTCCTTCTCCAGCGAAAGCACCAAGCTCTCCTCTAAAGCAAGATAAGACACAGTACAACCTGACAAATTGTCGCTGCAAGCTGTGCAAACGCAAGTACAGCTCCCAACTAATGCTTAGGCGGCACATGCGAATCGTTCATAAGATGCCCATTCTAGAAAACAGCTCTCAGAAGGCCAAATCAAAGCACGAGAGAAGAGATAAGGTTTACCTAAAAAAACAGTCTCTCTTGAGAGCTTCAGAAGATAATGGAAACCATGGTTCAAGTTTTGACTTTAAGAGGATCTACTGCTGGTTGTGTAAACGTCAGTTCAGTACCAGTCAGAATCTGGGAAAGCACATTGCCGAGCTGCACACTGATGGAAACGACAGCATCTACATCAAGTTTTACCGATGCCCCATCTGCAGATATGAGTCACGCCGGAAACGCGACGTCATCCGCCATATCACAGTAGTGCACAAGAAGTCATCACGCTATCTGGCTAAGGTTATGCCCGCCTTGGAGAACCAGGCAGTCAAGAAACCAGCTGATGCAGTCTTGAACAGTGCAAGCAAGAAAACAAATTCAAAAGAAGAGGGTAGTGGGAAGCATAAAACGCAAGACCCACCAGCTTCTCCCAAAAGTTGTCAACAAGATCCTCTTGTATCTTCCAAAGCAAAGAAACAAGAATCCCCAACATCTCCAAACACTCGAAAGCATTCCGCTCTAACGTCGCTTAACACAGGCAAACTCGAGTCTCCGCTTACACCAAACAGACAAGACAAGAAGTTTCAAGCGTCCAAGAACCCACATGTCACTCGCAGTCATAATGTTATCAAGGGGTCACCCATCACCAGAAGCCAGGAGACCTGCACGGAGGTCAGGGTAACAAAAAACTTTTCCCTTCACGCATGCGATATGTGTGGCCGGGCATTTGCCAAAAAGGTCTACCTGGAGACGCACAGGCGGCGACACAGGACTGCCATCACAAGTGGGGACAAATTACAAGGAAGAAGCACTCGATCAAAGGCCCTCATTTGGTAGGTCGCTGCCATTCACAAAGCATCTTATGATAATTAGCATTGCTTGCTAAGGTGAACATTAAAGCTCCTAATCCAGGGATCTCAAACCCTGCTCCTTGAAAGCTACCGCCCTGCAGACACCTGCCTTGATTAGCTGGTTCAGGTGTGTTTGATTGGGGTTGGAGCTGAAATCTGCAGGATGGTAGCTCTCCAGGAGCAGGGTTGGAGACCCCTGCCATAGTCCTTAAGCTTTACACTCCCACTCTGTTTGCGTTATGTTTAGTAGTTAGACTTATAAAAAAGGTGGGAAAAATTCCTTTAGACTTACATTGACAAAGGGAACTGAGCCATATCTAGGGACCAGAGTATCATAGAGACTTAGGGTGGGAGTCTTTTGACTTGGACCAGTAAGTAACCACCTAGCAAATCCCAGTAAGCACCCAGAACATACTAGCAACTACAAAGCAACAACCTGGTAACCACCCAGAAGCACTGGGGTGTCCAATCCTGATCCTGGAGGGCCAGTGTCCTGCAGTGTTTAGCTCCAGCCTGTCCCAACACACTTGCTTGGAAGTTTCTAGTAATCCTGAAGGCTTTGATCAGCTGGTTCAGGAGAGTTTAATTAGGATTGAAGCTAAACACTTCAGGATAGTGCAGTGGTTCAAACCTGTCCTAGGGCTCATCCACACAAAGCCAGAGCTTTCCCTATCCAATCTTTTTTTTTTTTCTCGTTCTTCTGTAAACACAGCGTCGTCTCAAGAAATATCTGTGTACACACGAAACCACTGAAACCAACTCAAAACGATGTAGTATACATGCCAGACCAGTATGTGGCGCTGTAATTCTGCCACAGAGATACACTAAAAAGGGGGAAGAAGACTTGGAGCATGCACATAAACCTTGAAAGCTGTATGCCAGGGATAGGCAATTTCGGTCCTGGAGGGCCCAGGCACCCTGGAGATTTAGCTCCAACCCTAATCAAACACACCTGAAGAAGCTAATCAATGTCTTCAAGATCACTAGAAAGTTACAGGCAGGTGTGTTTGATTAGGGTTGGAGCTAAACGCTGCAGGACACCGGCCCTCCAGGACCGAAATTGCCTATCCCTGCTGTATGCAAACCCAACACAATAACAATAAAAGCTAGTAAAGTTAGTAAAGCCAATAGGCTCAGTAGCTTCTGCAGCACAAACAAGCATGTAGTCCGCCTTTGTTGTTGTTGCTTTTACGTGACATAGCGGTGACTAGGGGCGAGACGTGGGGTGATGACATCATTTTTTCACAAAATATACGGATTGGCTGTACACACAAAAACGCACGGGTGTCGTTTTCAGACTTATCCACTCTGGGACCCGGTTTCAAAAAAATAGCAGTTTCAGGCTCCTAAAACGCCGCTGGACGAAACGCTGATATGACACAAAAGGTTTACGTATACAGCTAAACGCGCCTCCGTGTGGACGTGGCCCTAGAGGCACCCCTGCCAGACACACCTGATTCAACTCATCAGCTCGTCAGTAGAGACTGCAAGACCTGAATTGGGTGTGTCTGATAAGGGAGACATACAATGTGGCATGTCTGGCATGTCCTCCAGGACAGGTTTAAAAACCACTGGGAAAGTGGCCCTCCATGAGCAGGACTGGACATCTCTGGCTTGGTGTAATGGCAGCAAGTTTTGTACTGGGAAGCACCACTCACATTATCTCCCAAAAATGTAAAAATCTCATTTAAAATGTTGTTGGTAACAAGTTAGAGAGCACCATAGCCTGTAAATTACACTGTATAACACTTTGTAAACATTTTATCCAGCCATCTTAACCACTCCTAAGAAAGCACTACTTAGTGTTCCAAAAATAGTGATATTAGACTGTTGAATAAGATGAAAGACCATCTAGACCAGGCATCCTCAAATCTGGCCCACTCCTGCAGAGTTTAGCTCTAACTCTAATCAAACACACCTGAGCATGCTAATCAGAGTCTTCAAGATCATTAGAAAATCATAGGTAGGTGAGGTTGATCAGGGTTGGAGCTACACTCTGCAGCAGATTGGCCCTCCAGGGAAAGATTTGAGGAACCCTGATCTAGACCAGGGGTGCCCAACCCTGTTCCTGGCGATCAACTGTCCTGCAAAGTTTAGCACCAACTCTAATCAAACACACCTGCCTTTAATTTTCATGCAATCCTGAAGACCTTAATTAGTTGCTTCAGGTGTGTCTGATTAGAGTTGGAGCTAAATTTTGCAGGACAGTCGATCGCCAGGAATAGGGTTGGGCACCCCTGATCTAGACTATGTCTATGAAGATACAATCCCTTATAATTGGATGTTAAGTTTCAAATTGATGTGAGCTTCCATGCCTTCCTCCCAACTATAATGGATGAGAGGCTCTACACAATCAAACATTCAGCCATTTCACAAGATTTTGTTTTCCAAGACTGCATAGTGTTGTTTGTTTTTATTGAAGGTGCTTTCTTTGGCAAGTATCACTATTACTGTTCCTCATATTTATGGTTGGAGGTTTGCTTTAAAACCTCTTCAAATCCGGCCCTGCTGATCCAGAGTTTAGTTCAAACCCTGATCATACTCACCTATTTGTAATTTTCTAGTAGCTTGCTAAATTGTCATTGATTAAGGTTGGAGCTAAACTCATTGCTGGTGTCCCCTCCAAGACTGCATTTGAGGAAGTCTGCTTTAAACCAAAGTATTAAGACTAAGGCTGGCAGCACACTAGATGTTTTTTTAAATCTTAACCGATTTTAAAACCATGGGAGACTACAGACATTAAGACAGTTTCAACTGATTTTTAGCCTTATAATCCTCTGAACGTGCACACTAGACGATTCGACCAGACCACACACTTGTTGATTGTAGGAACGATTTCACAGTGACACGTGATCTCACGGAGACTCGCGAGATCAAACGTGACTAGAGAAGAAAAACAAATGGACAACAATCAACATTGTCAGCTGGCTCTCCTGGTGCGCGTTCTGTTTCACAGTGAAAAACAAAGTATAAAAAAGAATATGGGTGATGTACTCTGCTTTCAAGGCATTTTTGTGGCTGCCAAGTTTCAGCTATAGAAGCACGCAACATCCGGTAGGTGATGCTTGCTCGCTCTCATTGGCTATCGCGGGTATCACGTCAGAGGCAGCCCGATCAAGAGTCATAAATATCAAAAATAGTTTAAGATCGGGGACTCTCCATCTCGATTGGAAGCAGTTAAATAATCATAATGACACCACACAATAGAGGATTTTTTGGACAAAAAATCGCTTGCGGCAAGCCTCGAATCGGGCCACACCCCTCGATCGTTCGGGCATGCAAATCGAGCTTAAAATCAGCCTTAAAATCGTGTAGTGTGCGGCCAGCCTAAGTTGGGCCAGTAAGCAACCACCCAGAATCACCCTAGCATTATTGTGGCAGTTTTTGCATGAGCAAGCAGTACTTTATGTTTTTTGAAGAAAATGTCAGATTTAGTTGCGTTTTATTTCTTAAACTTTTAAGTGGTTTCTAGAGATCCAAATTGGGCACATTTGGTTCCAGTTATTCTTTTGTTATCCAAGCCAGTGTTGCTGCAGTGCTTGTTTTTCTCATCACATGCTCAGACAAAGTCTCTAAGGTCACTGTAATAGGAATTACTCTCTAATTTAAATTCATGGGTACAGATAGTATCTGAGAGGGATTCCCCATCGTCTGCTTTCTGTAATAGATATGTAGATGTGGTGAACTTTTACACATTTTGGCCTGACCTTTTAAACTTCTGGCAGCCTCCAGTGGTTTTGCCCACAGAATAATGATGCTTGAGACTTTTTGTAAATGCCTATTTACTTAAAGTGACAGTTCACCTACAAATAATAAAAAAAAGCTAATATTTGCTCATACCTGTGTTAAAACTCGTGTAATCTCAATAAAGGACATTTTTTGAAGAATTTACAAGGAAATAGAGGTCATAGAGGTTTTGAACATGATGTCAGAACATTTGTTCATAAGTTAACTATCCCTTTTAACATCTTCAAACTTATAGATAGTACACACGCTTTTTCCTTTAAATCATTCTTGTTATTGACTACAGTATGTTATATATTTAATGATGGATGATGTTTGATTCTCTCTCTCATCTTTCTGCCCATTTAGACTGTTTTTCTACGAATACGTAGCACATTTGCACTGGATTCCATGGATGGGTTTGTCTCCATGCGAAAGAAGAGAAAGGGAAATGGACAGACTTGTGGGTAGAAAACAGAGGATAATCTTTGCATAAAGGAGTTGAATGAGTCAAAAAACCGAAAGTGCACCAAAAAGTTATTCCAGCTTTTTACACTGGAGGGTGCTGTTGTAAAAGAAATGGTATCCACCCTCCAAATGGGGATTGATCTTCAATTGATTTTGAATGAATTTAACTGATTACTGGTGTTGACAAAGTAAACCAACTGTCAAAATGAATTTTGATTAATTTGTAAATGGATTATACCACTATTTTTTTGTATTCTCTCCGACAGTTTAAAAATACACAAAGAATGTTTCATAAATGGACAGACATAGGAGGTTGCTCTGTATATGTACAGCATGTTTAACTAATGTTAAATATTCGTAAGTAGATAAGTTAATGTAACTCTGCTTCATATTTTCCTGCCATGTGATCACCTCTCTAATCAACTATGGATTGAAATGCTGCTAATTTGTTAGAAATGTACTTCTATTTCTTCTACCCTTTAAGTCGAAGCCTACATATTAAGCTGCTCAGGATGTCTTAATTGAGAGCCCAATTTATTTTTTTTAAACAGCTTAAACTTTGCGTTTGTCTTTAACGAAAGGTTGCAACTGTGACTAAAATGAAATAGAATACTACTGTATTTGTTTAGTTTGGTAGCCTACTATTAACTAAAGCTAATGAGAAAATAATTTTCAAGTTTTAGTAGATGGCTCTCATCATTGCTTTCAAGTATAAATAGTTATAACAAAGCTTTTGAGCAAGTAAATTGCGAGTACAGTTTGTTTTAGTTGGGGTGCATGCAGAATGCCTTGATTACATCCTTTGTTTATGTGTACAATAGGGCTTTATCTAAACGCCAAAACCTAGATTAATTCTGGTGCACACTCCTTTTTATTTGCAAAATCCTGGTATATCCTTGCTTGCAGTAGGATTTTTTTGTTCAAATAAAGATACTAAACACATTCTTTGTCATCTTTTCCTATCTATCTATCTATCTATCTATCTATCTATCTATCTATCTATCTATCCACACACATATAAATCCATTAGCATTCCCTAAACCCTAAAAATGTTCATTAACTAGTGAATTTGATACTGAAGTTACATACAGGCTAGAAGTTATATAAAACTTGAATAAGTGACTTGAGTTACCTTACCCTCAAATACATATTGCAGTGTGTAGCGCAGCTCTAGGTGAATGAAAACATTATGCAAAGTTTTAAATCTGAAAGTGCACTGTGTATAAAGTTATTGTCTCTCAAAAGAATTGAAACGAGTCGTTTTTAAAACGAATCCCAAGCAGTTTCATGTTGATGTCAACATGAAATATTAGCATATTGCTCGCCCACTTGTTGGTCTTTTCGCGTTGGTCTGAATGAAAATGCAAATTCATTCTTCGCCACTAGGTGCTGCTTTTGGAGCGGTAAAAATAGCCGTTTCCCAGGTAACGGCTGTAAACAAAGCAGCACTGTGACACAAATGCTGCTTATCAGGCATTACAGGCATGATGAAATGAAAATGAGACCAATGGGACCAATCACCGCGGATCAGCATCACGCAAAGGAGGGGTTTGGAAAAATTAATCGTTAAACGAATCGTTTGGGAGTCCTTGAGCAAATAAGGTAAAAAAAATAAATGCATATTATAAGACAATGAAAGTGTTTTTTGACCTTGCATGCATGTCAACCTGTTTTTGGGGAATCCCAACCAAAATCAAAATATGAACCTCATAATAGGAGCACTTTAAAAGTAGGCTAATACCTCGTGTCGTTTGTATGGAAGGCTGATGGGGCCAAAAGTCTTTAAACGGAATGCGTGAAATTTGACCGTGTCAACACGCACAATTTGTACGCGTTAACGCGGCAATTTTGAACGCGTTTCCTTAAAACATGAAGACACGCACATTTTGGCCTTGTTAAGGCGTCAGATTTCGCCGCATTTATTTGGTACGTGAAGACAGGCACATTTTGACCGTATTAAGATGACAAATTTGAACGTGTCAAGTCTTGTTGAATATGTCATATTTTTAAAGCAGATTTAAGTCTAGATTCACCCACATATTCCTTTCTGTAGGCTAGTTTATTGTGGCATTGCTTTACTGATATCTACTAGGGTGAATTAATAAATGTTATTATGTAAATTAAATAAATGCTAATGATAAATTATTAATTATAACATATCTATAGCCTATATGTTATTATGTTTTAAGTTATGCCTATCATTTTTGAAAGTATATATTACTTTACACTGAACACATTATAATATACACTTACAGGCACATAACTTTATTCACTTTTTATTTTTTTGTTCATTTATTCATTTTTTATTCATTTATTTTTAATAAAGATTTAACACACTAAAATTAACAGTCATGCTGCTTACTCCTCGATCTAGCTTGAAAATGTTATCCAGCCAAGTAAGTTTAGAGGAAATGAAACAAATAAAATAAATACCATATAAATAAAAAAATAAAATATTTATAGTATTTACAAATAACAAAAGAAGAAACAAACAAACAAAAAAAGAAACCATTTGCTTTTTCTATCTACTCTCAGACAGGAAAGATCATAAAACAAAGTGAAAAGTACATAGTGCTTAGGACTATAAATATATTTTATAGTAGCCCCTCCACTCGCCCTCAGCCCCCCATCTGTACGGTGCGAGCCCCCTGGGTCTGCCATCCTCCAGGGTCGCCGGGGCTGGAGTATCCCTCACCTCCGCCTCCAACCTCCGAGGCCCGAACTCCGCCTCGGCCCGTTGACCCAGCGCCTCCACCTCGGCTCCTAGCTCCCTCGCCTCCACCGTCACCCATCGATCCACCGGCTCCATTGGGCTCCTTCCTCCCGCCAGCTCCACCTTGGTCCTCAGTCGCTCCGGCTCCACCGCGGATCTCCGCCTCCACCTCGGCCGCCAGAGCCCTCGGCTCCACCCTAGCCCACCGGATTCTCGGCATCACCCTGGCTTGTTGGCTCTCCGCCTCGGGCTCCTCCACCACCTGCTCTGCCACCGTTGGTCGGCCCCCTGGAGTCGGCGGCCATCCCTCCTCAATGGCTCCTCCCTCCGTCGGCTCCACCGTGGGCCATCATCATGGCTATGGCCTGGGTCCTACTGTGCGCCTCCTGCTCCGGGTCCCTCCTGTCTCTTCCCTGGCTCCTCCTTCCTTCGTTGCCCCCTTGGACTCTGTTTGCTGGCCCCCTCCCGGGGGTTCGTCCTCCTCCTAAGCCTCCTCCTTAGTTCCCGCCCCCCCTTCCCTTTTGATGTTTCTATGGTGCGAGTACGCACCTTTCGGGAGGGGGCGTTATGTCACGTGTTTGGACTGTCTTGTGTGTTTTTTCTCCCTTTGACCTAGTTTCTCCCTCATGTTGCCTTGTTAATTTGATTCCAGGTGTGTCTCGTTCCTCCCTGATTGTCCTGTGTATTTAGGTCTTGTCCATTCAGTTTGTGTTTGTGGGTACTGAATGTCTTTCCTGGTGTTTCCCGTGTCTCCTACGCTCCCTGTTGGATTATTAAAGACTCTTGTTTGTTAATTCCTTGTCTCCTCGTTCCGTGCTTCCTTGCTTCCCTAAGAAGTGTGACAGCTACGTCCAAACTGATTGCACTGTTATTTATGTATAATAATTTTCTATTCTTAACTGTTTTTATTCATTTTAAATCAAATTTTAAATAATTTTAAAAGTTTTTAATTTCCTTGTTTGTATTGTTGTGATTATTTTTTTGATTGTTTTAATTTGTTTTATGTAAAGCACTTTGAATTACCATTGTGTATGAAATGTGCTATATAAATAAACTTGCCTTGCCTTGATCGGACAACAGAGAATAGCCTATAACTTACAAAACAACCAAAAGCAGAGAAAATGTGCAGTTTACCCTTGCAGTGTACAAAGCTGAGCTGCGTTTCCCAAAAGCATCATAAGCCTAAGTTGGGTCTACGATGTAAGTTTACGATGCTTTTGGGAAACTCAGCCCTGATGGTTTAAGTCCATTCATCACTGAATGTAGCGTGGAAAATAGAATTCATGCACAGCTTCAACATATTATGCTTCAGTAGGCGTTCATAATACAAAAGACAATGTGGGGAATTATTACAGTGAAAACTTAAGAAAAGTTTTATAATAAATAAAATGCTTATTTTATTATAGAGATATATAAAGTTTCTGCCCGAGGTCTGATGATGAATTCACGATTAACCAGACTTACTGATCATGTCTTGCTTTAATGAGTTACAAAATCTTTTCGTGTTCATAATGCTATAGCGTATTGTGTCATTTTATCAAAATAAAACCGATAATAAAATGGATATTTTACTCACAAAAGAGAGGCCGATATTGTTCTCACTTTGCCAATATTTCTGTTAGGGATGCTCATGACCGTTTAACTGTTAACCGACAGTATACAAATTTTAACTGATTAATGCTATCAGTTAAACGGATTAAAAGATTTTTTTCCCACAATTTTTTTTTTTTCGTTTGCTGCGTGGTGAAAGAAAAGTTAATGCTATACATAGGTCACTGGCGCATCGACGCAGCGTGCCTTGGCTATACAGGCATATTTTGCTGAGCATGCTTCACCTTCATTAGTTAACTGATGTACATCTCAAAAAATTAGAATAGCATTGAAAATTTCTTTATTTTTTTGTAATTTAATTCAAAAAAATCAAACTTTCTTATATTCTAGATTCATTGCACACAAACTGAAATATTTTTTCTGTTGCCCCAATCAAAAGCATATTTACACTGTCTGAATCGTTCCCTATCGCTTACATTGTGCACTACGTGCCATTCACCGCACACAAAATACTAACACTGTGAACAAGTGACCGATCTCAGCCTCAGCTTCAGCGTGTATTTATAGTGCAGGGGGCGGGCGCTTCGGATTCTAGACAGCATTTGATTGGTCAGAAGATTTGATGAGAAGTTGAAGTACGAGGTGACGTCAAAAAAAATCGTTGATCTGTTTTGGCGGAAGTGACGAACTGCAAGATTTGAATGCTTATATCTTCTAAATGCGAAATTTGTCACTGTTTTGGAGCACACTGGCTTATAGATAACCTTAAGACTAACATATTGATCTCTCCCTTTCGTATAGTGTTTATCCCGCACTGGTGCAGGGTCCGCTGTTTGGCACATCGCTCTCCACTTCTTCCGGTCTAGGGCATCCTCGGGGGCAGCATTGACTTGTTTCATGTCTTGCTTGATCCGGTCCATCCACCTCTTCTTCGGTCGACATCGTGGACCTCGTCTATGGAGGCTCAGGTGCAATGCTAGTCCGACAACTGATTCTTCTCCGCTGCGGACGACATGGCCGTACCAGCGGAGACGTGCTTCCCTCAAGACTAACATATTGATACTAACACCCAAAAAACTTTAATTTTGATTTCAGGGGACCTCTAATTTTCCTAAGTTGTAAGTCGTGACCATCAGAATTAAAAAACAAAACAAAAAAAAAAACTCTTGAAATATTTCAGGTTGTGTGCAGTGAATCTAGAATATAAGAAAGTTTGCTTTTTTGAATTAAATTACAAAAAATAAAGAACTTTTCCATGATATTCTAATTTTTTGAGATGTACCTGTAGTAGGCTATATGCAGCACAATGACAATATTGGGTAAATGGTTATCAGAGAGTGAATCCGTGAGTGAATGTATTCAAATTCTGAATGGATTATAGCCTAGAAAGTGCGCAATGAGTGCTCCGGTTACAATCACTGGAAAGCTGTCACTCATCTTACTGTAGTTTATCGCGATCTCACAAAGTTAATAAAAAGTAATAAAAGAATCTTTACACTGTGCAATTAATCTTTTATTTACATCATGTCTCCTTTCTTTGTTTTGATGAGATAGTTCGTGAATGTGTAGAACTCAGCAGAACTTCGTAGAAACGATCGTACGACTGATCTTAATATTACGGTCTGTTTCCCAAAAGCATCTTAACTTAAGTAGCACTTGAAAATCATCATAGATCCAGAGGTGGAAAGTATTGGAGTAAATGTTACTAATTACTGTACTTGAGTATATTTTCGGATACTTTGCAGTTGTACTGAGTATATTAGCAACTTTTACTCTCTACTTCACTACATTTTTGAATGAGTATCTGTACTCTTTACTCAACTACATTTGAAATGAGTGTTGCAGTTACAC
>JAFVLL020021654.1:5611-30969 GCA_021397915.2 Tor tambroides
GTATAGGGTAAACATTTATATATAGTATACTTATAGTTAAAATCTGTTAGTAAGTAGTTGTGTGTAAGTTTATAGTGTTTTACTTCGTTGTTGTATGTCTGTATGTATGTAGCACCATGGTCCTGTGAGGCACGACATTTCATTCCACTGTATGTCCCCACATGCAGCGGAATGACAATAAAGCTCAACTTGACTTGACTTCATTAGTTTTAAATTTAATAACCCAGGTGAGGGTCGAAGGATTGTGTTGAATGTGATTTGTATTGAAAGACAAGTGAAATACACGAAAACAAATTCAGTCTTCTTGTCACTCCAGAAATCTGTAGGTAAGTTTCCAATGAGATTGCAGCATTTCAGTACTAACTGGAATATTGCAGAATTAATACTGAAATATTTATGTAAATGTAAACATAGTCAGTGAGACATGATTTCTCTTTCTTCCTTCCTTTCAATCACCTTTAGACCCACAGCGACTAATCATCAAAAACACACAAAATACATGTCCGACTCAACAACTTTTTCATATGACCTTATATATTCTACATTATCAGCAGCTGCTTCTGTGTAAATTTTTTTTTGGAAAAGCCATCCAGATTATCTGTAGAATGTCCATCATGGCTAATGATGTCTCTGCTGTGGATGTAGTTTATTGTTCAGTAGTTGTAGTTTCTCAGACATTAGAAGTTCTGCAGCAGCAAAGATGAGAGGCGCCTAGAGAGAGAAATATAAAAGAGAAATAAAGCCCTGCGACGAGAAAAGCTTTTAGTGCAGAAGACTGTTAGTTTGCAGAGAGAGACACACAATCTGGTGTGCGGATGTTGTGAGTTTGCACTTGTGTTTTCGGTGAGGCTAAAATATAATGCATTTATTCTTTTTTGTCTGCGGCTCTTGATAAATATCCGTTTGTTTTCTCTGGATCAGCTCGTCTTTCCTCTGCCATCTGATAGGTCTGATGTGTTGTCAGATGCTCTGTGAATCAAACAGACGGCCATATTTCTGTCTGAAAGTCTGGCACGGTGCATTCGGAGAGTTTATCCTCGCATTATTTATGCATTTGTGAGGCCTTTGTCTGAGATGTTTGCAAATGCCACAACCTCTTTTCACTTTAAGACATTCTGCTTTTACATTTCTGCATTTGACAGATGCTTTCATCCAAAGCCATTTACAGTGAGTTCAAGGTATTCCATATTATCATGTATTTCTTAGGAATCAAAGCCATGACCTTGACGTCACCAGTGCCACTTGAGCTACAAGAACGATGGCAAAGACAGACGAATAGATGCAAAAGCCAAATAACTCCCTTTTTTTCAATTTGTTTTTAATTCTTTTGAAATGCAGGACTAATCTGAACTGTCAGATTCAGTCTGATCGTATAATGTATTATCCATAACAGCTTTCGTCACATTGAATGTCTTATCTGTGTGATGGAAATCATTATGACAGTCTTTGATAGCTCACGTTGTTATTTTCATTTCAGCAGGTCTTGTGCTTGTTTGTGTTTCCTTCAGGTCCTGTAGACCAGGCTTCAAAACTAACCATGTTTTGAGGTAATAAAAATAAAAATAAATAAAAAAGCCAAATAAAATAACAAAAATGCTAATGTTGTTGATATAAGAGCACAGTGGTAATTGCACCATGCACATAGCACTGATAATAAACCAAATTTAAATAGAAAAGCCACACAGAAAGGAGGAAATGCACTGAATGACTAATGATAATGACTTAACTTAAATACTTGTGTAATATGTATTCCAGCTACTGAGTAAAACCGTTTGTTTATATATTTCATAATATTATATTCTAGGTCTGTCTAGTTATGAGTTTAGACTTCGTGACCGTTTCACTTAGCCTAATTGGTTCAGTTGTTTAGTTGTAGTTTTTGACATACTTTTTACAGAATACTTTTTTTCAATTTTTTTTTTTTTTTTTTGTCGGCTGAACTTCTGTGATGTAAACAATTCACTTGAAGATTTTAAATTGATATTCAATAATTTAACAACACATGTTTACAGTTGTCTTATGTTGGTTAGTGTCAGATGATATGCAGCTAAACAAATAATATATTTCATCTTTTTTCCTAGTGTTTTCATTTTGATTGATTTATTATATATTAATTTTACATTATTAATTTATTTAATTTTTTATTTTTTATCAGCTCATGAAATTTAGACAGTGCTGTTTTGTAACATTTAATGTGGTGCGAAATTACTTATTCATTCACCTTATATTATTTTTTAAAATTTATTTTGTATTTAATTAATGTGTCATTAGCTCATTATAATGTTTATTTTTCTACAACTAAATGATTGTCACTTTTGGTCCTTATTTATTAATTATTTATTTTATTTATATACTTATTTTTTATTTGTTTTCGTCACGAACCCCAGTTTTCCAAACCCTGTGTTAGATACATGTCTCATATAATGTAAACAATGACCCTGAAAATCAGTTGCACTTGGTTAATATTGTTTCCTTATAATAGCAGCTAATTTCTAACACTAATAGAAATTTTCAAAGAAAATCATTGTAGATTTAGTGGTTTTTCTTATTCATTTCTTAGTTTTTCTGCAGTCTGGAATATCAGAGACACTTTCCTTCGACTCTGACTGTTTTAAAGGTCAAACTCTATTGAAGCCCAGACTCTATAGAGAAACTGAGTGCTTGTTCAGTCCTGTTAAACCCTGGAGAGGGAAAGATCTCTCTTTATTGACTGCCTGTTATAGAGTTTTGTGTGTTTGTCAGTAATTTTTCACTGTACCTTTGATGAACTGAAATCAGTGTTTGAACCTTCATTCCCACACAGAAAGGATGTTGTGCGTGTCGCACTCGGTTCAGTTTGATTTAAAAGCAGATTTTTACATAGTCTCTGTGTCCTTGTTAACTGAAGCTCCTAATTTCTTTCCCTCGTGAAGTACAGTTTTCTAACACAAGCATCTCATACCTGCTATTATAAATTGCAAATGTCACCTAGACATCATGACATTTATGTGTCATGAGCTCATTATGATGTTTATTATTCTACAACTGAAAGATTGCTTTACTTTTGCTCTCTTTTTTATTTATTTATTTTTGTTTGTCATTAGCTTTATTTATTTATTTATTTGTTTATGTCATTAGCTTTATTTATTTATTTGTTTGTTTATTTATGTCATGAGTTCATTTTGATATTTGTTATTCTAGAACTAAATGATTTTATTCATGATGAAATTCTTGTTTTACTTTTTCTTCTTGTCTTTTCCTTATTTTATTAATTACTATTTTATTTTTATATGTATATTTGTACGTATGTCATTAGCTTCGCTATTTATTTATTTATTTATTTTAAGTTTATTGAGCTCATTATGATTCAGTTATGTTTACTAATCTAGAACTGACTGATCCTATTCATAAAGCTCTTGTTTTGCTTTTTAAAATTTATTTATTTTACTTGCTTTTATTTAAATTTCTTAATATGTTTATATGCTGTGAGCTTATTTATTAGTTTATTTTGTGTGTGTCATGATTCTCTTCATGCTGAAGTTATTTTATTTCTCTCTCTTTCTCTCTCTCTTTGCTAGATTAATTTTTGTCTAGAACTCAATTCCGTTTATGAAGTTCTTGCTTTACTTTCTGTCTTATTTATATTTTTCTGTATATTTGTTGTGAGGAGATTTGTTTTCATAGAAGACAGAACAGTTTATATGAAACAAAATCCATGTAACAACACGTTGATGATTTTATGTCAAATGATGGTATCTTTGTATGATATAATACTCTCAGGAACGTGCTCTGAGCACATTGATACGGAATAAACGTGTCATTTTAAAGAAGACGTTTTTTTTAGACCTTGATGTCATATTCGTTGATGCATCAGCTCCCAATGGTTTCTTATATCAAAGAGCTTCTAATAACATTTGACCGTGACATAAATTAGTTGAAGATCTGGTGAGGGCTGTAGTGCAGCTTCAAAATGCTATGTTTGCAACAGAATTCAGAATGGCAGATAATCTAGTTGGATGGAAGTTGGACCCGCTGGGTTCACAGAACTCAGCATGACCCAGAGGATCAGAGGAAGAAATATGTTTATATACTGTACGCTTCAAAAGATTCATACTAAAACCTACATGGCAATTTGAGTCGTTTGTGGTGCTAGAGGGTTTGAGATTTGAGAAATATGGCATGTTTTTATGGTTTGTGCTGCCGTGGACTCTCATTGGGGAGGAAGAAGCAGAACATCAGATGTTTTCCGTATCTTCAGTGCTTCACCTCAGATGATCTGCTGCTGTCCGTCTGCGGTGATGTGCTGCAGATCTGGATCTTTTACAGACCGTCAGCTGAGCGTTTAAATAGGCAGTGAGGTGAATTAAAGTGTTTCAAATCAGAGTTTTAGTGATTCACCTGCTTTATTTTCATGTGAATTCTCATGATATATCTGTTCTGATCAGTTTAATGTCAAGAGTATGTTATGATGTTCATTCATCTAGAACTTAATGATTCTCTTTATGCGAAAGTTCTATATTTTATTTATTTTATTTTATTATTCTACAAATGCATGATTGCTCTACTTTTGGTCTTTATTTATTTATTTAGTGTCACAAGTTGATATTATTCTACAACCATGCATGCACTTGGATGAATGCAGTAGTGAACACACACTCAGAGCAGTGGGCAGCCAGTGCTGCGGCGCCCAGGGAGCAGTTGGGGGTTCGGGTCTCACCTCAGTCGTGGTATTGAGGGTGGAGAGAGTGCTGGTTATTCACTCTCCCCACCTACAATCCCTGCCAGACCTGAGACTCGAACCCACGACCTTCGGGTTACAAGTCCAACTCTCTATCCATTAGGCCACAACTGCCCCTTATCATGTGCATTAATCTAGAACTGAATGATTTTCTTCATGTGGAAGTTCTTGCTTTACTTTCTGTCTTTATTTCTTTCTGTATCTATTGTTTCTTTATATGTCATGAACTCATTGTTTGTGCTGCTTGTGTTCAATATTTGATCTGCTCTCATTCCAGCTTTATGTAATAATAGCATATGTGTTTTGGTGGACTGATTCCAGATCAGCCTTAACCTGAAAGAAGAGCAGAAACTTTCCACCAATGTGCAAATAATGTTACATTATGCAAATGACGATGCACTTGCGCAGTCTGTGAACATTCATGAGTGTTTGTGTGTGTTTGTGAACAGGTTTAATTACAGATCCACCCATCATCTGACCACCAGCGGTTTCTACGAGTTCCTCAACTGGTTTGATGAGAGAGCCTGGTATCCTCTGGGGCGAATCGTTGGAGGAACGGTGAGTCGTGATTCAGTTCATTCACATCTAAACTCTGCTTCATCTGAGGAGCTTCTTGAGGAGCTCAGACCGGTTTCTGTGTGCTCCTGCAGGTCTATCCTGGTCTGATGGTGACCGCAGGTCTGATTCACTACATCCTGAACCTCGTCCACCTGAGCGTCCACATCCGGGACGTCTGCGTGTTCTTGAGAAAGCCCGTCTTCAGCGCTCTGACTGCGATCGCCACCTTCCTGCTGACGCGGGAGCTGTGGAGTCAGGGGGCGGGGCTTCTGTCCGCCTGCTTCATGGCCGTCGTGCCCGGATACATCTCGCGCTCGGTGGCCGGGTCCTTCGATAACGAGGCCGTTGCCATATTCGCCCTGCAGTTCACCTACTTCCTCCAGACTTACATATGCTGCACTCTCTCTATATGTGGACAACAAAGTTTGTAAATCAGTTGATAAAATCCTGTTTAATTTTGTTTGGAAAAACAAAATCCATTATGTTAAGAAGTCTGTAATAATGAACACATATGAGTATGGTGGGTTGAATTTCCTTGATTTCTCTTCCTTGAACAACACTTTCAAAATTAATTGGATTAGGCAGTTTTTGTGTAATCCAAACTCAATCTGGAATTTTATCCCCAATTACTACTTCTCCAAATTAGGTGGTCTCCCTTTCCTATTGATCTGTAATTATAATATTGCTAGAATCCCTTACAATTTATCTAAATTTCATAAACAGTCATTACTTGCATGGTCATTAATTTTTAAGCACAATTTCTCACCACACCGGTATTTCATTTGGAACAATCGGGACATTGTATATAAGAGAAAATCTTTGTTTTTCAGTAATTGGTTTGAGAAAAACATTTTGACAGTTTCTCAGTTATTTAACTCAGAAGGTCTTATTTTAAGTTATGAAGAATTTTTATGTAAATTTGATTTTCCAGTTAACTCCCAAAGAATTCTCCATTGTCATGGACGCTATTCCTAAAGGAGTTGTCATGCTTTTAAGGGACTTTGTTAGATCAACTTTACCGGTTTCTTTAGATCCATTCAAAATCCCAGTAGGAAAACTATGCTTTTTGTCACATCGTTCATCACGCAACTATAAGATTAGATCGCTTTTTCAAAAGGAGCTTGTAACAACTCCATATGTGGTGTCTTATTGGAGAATGTTGTTGATCATATTGACTGGAAAAAGTATGGACTCTGTCTTCGAAATACATAATAACTAACAAGGTTAGAGACATCTCATTCAAATTGTTGCACAGATTTTGCCCAACTGGGGTGTTTTTGGGAGGGTTCAAATCGGATATAGATACAGGCTGTGTTTTTTGTGGTGACCCTGGTGAGGCTGATGTGCATGTCTTCTGGGATTGTCCTCACGCGCAGCTATTTTGGATTGAGTTCTCTAGTGTTGTCGGTCGCGGTGTGCTTCAGGGTTTCTCCTTGCTTTTCAGGGATGTGCTGTTTGGCTTCTTTGGCATGCAAAGGGATAGAATTGGCGAATATTTTGTTGTTGGCCTGTTGTTGCTTCTTGCAGAGTTTCGTGTTCGCCGCAGTGGATTCACTCATCAAAGTCCTTTATTTGTTGTTTTTGGAGGGGAGGTTCAACAGTATATCCAGGCTGTTTCGTCTTCCAAGAATCTTGAAGCTATTGAAACGGTTAATTTATTTGGTCTTTTTGGTATATTTTGTTGGAGCTTTGTTTTGTATTATTTCTTATTGTTATACGTCTAGAAGTATTGCTTTGCATGTAATGTCATCTCTTTGTGCATAATGTTGATATTTTCTGTACTTTTTCTTTGGTGCCTTGGCATTAATAATAAAAAAAAAAAAAAAAAAAAAAAAAAGTTCACCTACTTCCTGTGGGTAAGAGGAAGCACTGGAGGAAGATAGGCATTGCTTTATAAATTGAACTGGAAGTGAGTTTTCTGTGTTTGTTCAGGTGAAGTCGATCAAAACTGGATCAGTGTTCTGGACCGTCGGATGTTGCCTCTCGTATTTCTACATGGTGAGTTTGAATGATGTACTGAATTCAGCTCATGTGTCTACAGGGAAAAACAATTATATTGTGCGCTTGTAGTGTACTCCAAATCAAAAAAGACTGTAATTGCAGATAATATAATATTAGTGAAATAAAAGGCCACTTAAGTATATTTAAAGGGAGTTCATGTACATGAAAGTTTCTTACACACTTAAGTACACTTTTAATAATAATGTCAAATTAAAAGTATATTTTAAATCATTATGTTTTAATAATTTTTGTCTTTGTTTAAAGAAGTACTTATTTTGATGTCTTGACAAACAGACTAAAGCACATATAACAAATACTTTATATGTTAACTGTAGTATTTCTGTTAAAGTTAATATATGTTAAATGTGCCAGTTTACTTAATCACTAAAAATGTTTTAATGCATGATATACAAGTTTAAATACTTGCATAAATTCTTGTCAGTACATTCAGCAGTAAACTTTAACCATATTTCAAAGAAAAGTAATTATAAAATTGTGAACCATATAAAGATGCATTTTAGTTTACCTAAATGGGTCTAATTGCCCATAACATGGAGTTAAGTGCCTGAAAACATTACATTCAAATCCATTCAATATTTTTTGTATATTATTTCCATAATAAGTACTTAAAAGTTGTAAAAGTATGTTAAAGTTTACTTCTTTTTCTCAAGGGTATTGAAGACGTTTTTATCATGCTAGAGAGATCTGATCTCAAACACTCAAACGAAGGATTGAATCTCTTTCTTTGACAAATGTGTTCGTCTCATTGAGTCTGTTTTTCATTTGACTCTTCAAAGCTGATTGATTCTGTGTTTCTGCTCAAGGTCAAATCGATTCAGTAAATCAGTGTTTTTCACAGAGAGAAATTAACGTTTTTATCACAGAGGGAAAATGACTCTATTCAGACTAATTGTGTGTGTGTGTGTGTGTGTGTTTGAGGTGTTGGCGTGGGGCGGTTACGTCTTCATCATTAATCTGATTCCTCTTCACGTGTTCGTTCTGTTGTTGATGCGGCGCTTCAGTAAGAGAGTTTACATCGGTGAGTCTCAGTCAAGATTCACAACCATTCACAGCACAATCTGAACTTTGATTCATTCCAGCGTTGATTCTGATTGGTCCTCTCTCTCTCTCCATCTCTCTCTCTCTCTCTCTCTCTCTCAGCGTACAGCACGTTCTACATCATTGGTCTGATTCTGTCTATGCAGATTCCTTTCGTTGGGTTTCAGCCAATCAGAACCAGCGAACACATGGCAGCAGCTGGTGAGTCTCCTCATTGGCTACAGTCACAAACACACAAATGCTGATTCAGTGTTGATTTAATGTTGATTCAGTTTGTTTGTTTGTGTGTGTGTGTGTGTGTGTGTTGTGTGTTCAGGAGAGTGATTTCCTCACGCCGCAGGGAGAGTTCAGGGTGGATAAAGCCGCGTCTCCAGCGCTGCTCAACTCTCTGATGTATAAGATGTCCTACTATTGCTTTGGAGAAATGCAGGTGATTCTGGTCACATGATCTCATTCTGCAGCGTGTTTGAGGCTCGTGTGTTAAACGTGTTCTTCTCTGTTCAGCTGGACTTCAGAACTCCTCCAGGATTCGCCCGAATGCGAAACGCCGAGATCGGAAACAAAGACGTGAAGCTGAAGCACCTGGAGGAAGCGTTTACCTCCGAGCACTGGCTCGTCCGGATATATAAAGTCAAAGATCTGGACAACCGACAGCCGCTGGAGCGCAAACCTCGAGTCACCGGCGCCGATCACAAACACAAACACACACACAAACTCTCCTCCAGAAAGGTATTTATGTCTCATCAGCTCATTTACAGTTGTTTTTACCTCCTGATGTTGTTTTAATGTTGTTAATCTGTGCAGGGCAGCAGGAGGAAACGAGGATTCATTAAAAACAAACTTGTTCTGAAGAAAGGCAGAAGATTGAACCGGAAACAGAAGCGAACAAGACTAGACTGAACAGAACCGGATCAGTGAAGATGAAGACTGACTATTTGATTTCAGCTGGGTGCTCTGATGCTCTAACGCTGGTTATTACTGTTTCATACTTGAATATGTGTTTGATATGACTGGGAATAACAGGTTTTTTTGATGACAAAGAGACTGAAAATGTTAAACCAAAGATCTCATTTTGATCTCCTTGAATGAAACATTTACACTTAAAAAAATACAATTTTCATTAAAAAATGCCAAAATTTAAAATGTCTATTAAAATAGCATATAAAATTTTAACTTCTTTATTTAATTAATTTATTAAATTAAATATATGTATTAGTTTAGCGGTTTTAACTTAAACTAATAAACTTAATGTGATTCTTATTTGTCATGTCATACAAAAATTCAAAATGCATTCATTCGAATTGCTTAAATCTGTTCAAAATTAAACTTTAAAATTAAACTTATTCAGTTAAAAGTATGAATATGGTTATAACATGGCTAGCTGTGGAACAAGCAATATTCAGCTTGAGATTGAAAGAAATCAGACTGATTTATGACAAATGTATAAACTTGATTATTGTGTATTTAAAACACATTCAGTGTATTAGCACTGTTACATAAATCTGACTTGTTTCATTTATCATGTATGACTGACAAATATGCACCACAGTAAGTTTATTAGTTATGTTGAAGCTGTATAATCCAAATTAATTAAAATGTTATACGCAATTCAATTACATAAATCTTAAATTTAGGACTAAATATTTTAAGTGAACCGCCGAGGTCGAAAGTAACAATGTACAACTTATGTTCAAAGGGAAATTATACTGTCTTTCTACATTTGTACAAAATACCACCTGGTATTTATAGACCACATTTCTGAGTTATTGGCCACAGCAAAAATATATCTCTGTCTATAACATTATCTTTTTTAATTATGTTTTTCTGAAAAATGGTCCCCACTCTCCCCCTATGAGTTTTGGGTTATTTTTGAACAATGAAACAATGATGCAATAATTATCAGTGCTTTTTGTCGTGACTGTGAATGGATTTTCTTTTTGTGATAAATGTACAACAAGAATGTTTTTACATGTAATTCATAACGCAGATTTTATAGTACAGTTTTGTATGCAAAAATAAATGAAAATCTCTTATTACTGCAGCTGCTGATCTCACTGTCTCTCCTCAGACTTGAAATCATGTTTGTGTGGATTTCTACTGTCTCTGAATTCTGTACTGATTCAATTGTATTTGTCAATAAAAGTGTGTCTGTGTTTCTGTTAATACATGACAATTGTGTTATAATGAATGTTTATAACATAATTTTTTTCAGTAAGACCATGCACAATTTTTCATGTTTGCCAATGCACATATTGCTAGAAACTCAACTGATATTCATATATATTCTCATATATATATATATATATATATATATATATATATATATATATACATATATATCAATTGATATAATTCTCAGTCTGTCATTTTCCTGTTCTGATACATCTTTGTTTCGCAGAAGACTCAGATCTGGATAATTCATATGTTTTGTTTAAAAATTTAATTTAATATATTTTCTTTTCTTTCTACCTGCATTTTAAGCATATTGACGTCCATTCGACGGTATCCATTCATTATAAATAAAATAGGATGATAAAATAAACTATTCTTTCTTTCATAAACACTCTAAACTAATTAAACTATTAATACTAACTTTTTTGTTAACCAATATCAAATGTAAATACAATACAACATAACATCAAGAAATCTAACAAAGGACATAGATAACAACCGGGGGTGGGGGTGGGGGGGGGGGGCAATTATAATCTAAATAAAATGATACAAAAAAATAAATAAATAAAACAGATGACAGAAAACCAAATAAGAAAATGATTAAATAAATACAAAGTAATAATTTTAAAGGGGAATCCTGAAAAAGGCACAGCAAGTTAGTGTTTTACTCGCCTTAGTATTTTCCGATAATGAGCGCGTTTCAAAATATTGTTGCACTAAAACTATTTAGTTTTTTGACATTGATGACAATTGTTATATTTTTTTTCAAGCATTCAATTAAAAAAAAAAAAAAAAAATAGAAAGGCATCGGACATTTTCCGACCGACGTGAAAAAAAAAAACTATTTAGTCACGTGTTTACAACGACTCGCTCAAACCACGCCCACCCGTCGCAAAAGCGGAAGTGCTCTTTCGGAGTGGGAGGGGCTGGCGACTGGCGTGGCGTCACGTCCGTGCGAGAGATATACGCAGGAGAATACGCGCAGTGAGTGAGTGAGAGCGAAAGAGGATGGAGGCCGCAGAGCAGCAGCGGAGCTCGAGTGACGGCGCGGCCGCCAGAGGAGCGGGAGTCCCGGGCAGCGGAGGTGGAGCAGGGTCGGGGGGAGGCGCGGAAGGCGAGCGGGACAGAGATCGAGCCACCTTCGAGTGCAACATCTGCCTGGACACCGCTCGAGACGCGGTCATCAGCCTCTGCGGACATCTGTTCTGGTACAACCTATCGATAATCGATCGCCTTCAGTATCATAACAGTATGAGTGAGTGCAGGCTGAGCATTAACACACACACACACACACACACACACACACACACAGCGTGACAGTGACAAAATGACTGACAGTTTGACACGAGACAGACCCTTTGGCACAGTAACCAAGGCTAGTTTCACCTGTTCTTTGTTATTTACTCTCGTAAAACTGCAGCAATACAAGCACAACATTTCAGAGAAAACACAATGATTGATTGACAGCTTGACATGTTGACAGAGAAGAATGTATCATTTTTCAACCCTTAATTCTTCATCATAACCATAATAATACCATAGTTACTTACCTCAGTTACTGTTTCTAGAGTAAAAATTAGACTTTTATGTCCAAGTACTAAAAAATACACCATATAAAAGGTGATAATATCATAATGTTCTTGGGTGTGTGATTATGGTATAGTACCATGGTATTACTGAACTATGGTTCCGCCATAGTACTTTTTGTAAGGACATTACTTTATTGTTACTATAGTAGCTTAAATATTCTGAACAAGCTCCTGTGTTAATTTTCAATGATCTTACAGCAGTAAGTTAACATATTGTGTTACATTGCCTCATTTCTTTGTTTGGGTGTGGTGAAGTATTTTGGTGTAAATGCTGGTTACCACAGTAAATTTTTGTTGGGACAGTTTGAGATGATTGACATGAGACTGAGTGTTTTATTGTGCTGTTTTGGGACATTTTATTAAAGTTTTAGTCAACATTTGCATATGCGTTTTATATGTTATTTTTGTTACAGTTCTTTAGACTTTTATGGCTCATGTAATATGATATAGTGAGAATATGAAGAAAAAATACCCAAAATACCCATCAGTACCCATCAGCATCTGATGCAGATGCTGATATTCATATGACAAAAAAGTAAGAAGTATTAATAGCTTGTAATGTAAATCAGTGAGATCTTTATAACGGTATAGCAGATACTTACCAAAAATGCATATAAATATTACTCTGTATCTTTACTCTGTATGTTTTCACTCTGTATCTCCAATAATATTTCTTAGTAAGATGATATTTAAATGTTTAGTTTTATGATCAAACCATATAATACAGTGATGATTGAGAGATGAACAAATAAATATTCCCCAAAAGCCTGATGATCATATTTGAACATGATTTTTCAAATAAATGAGATATAGATAATGGTAAGTTGCTTCAATCCAGTAAGTGTTCATCTTCAAATATTATTACAAAATAAAAGTATTATTGCATTTACTAAAGATTTGACAGCTAAAAGGCGCGTGAAACACAAGCTGAATGTGGATGTTTGTACAATTACACTAAAAGTTCTTTGACTCGCTAAAAGGTCTAAACTATCAATCAGATGAAGCAGACTGCGTGCAACAGGTTTGTCAGCAAAGTTTTGATCATTTTTATGATTTAGGGGCCTTATGCTACCGTATTGAGTTAACTATACTGGATGTAAAATAAACTCATCGTTCTGTCGTTCTGATATTTGTGTGTTTGTGCTGTGTTGTCAGACAGTGACGTTTATCAGCAGTCTTTCAGGTTCATTCCTGAAATAACTACTAGAACGACAGATAGAAATCAGAATGATCTGCTGAGACGTGTCCCAAACAAATGTAAAAGTCACTGCATGTGTCTGATGAGTTAATTCAATTAAAGCAGGTTGTTTTCTGTGAAACTGTTACAGCAGAGTGTGTGTTTTGTGTAGTATCTGTGCCGTTAGCGTGAGATTATAGGGTTAATGAGAGATTAGACTCTACTGAAGGATTGAGGCCGTAATGGAGGAGTAAGAATAGATGCACACGTAATGCTGAGCGCGCGCGCGCGCGCGCGTGTGTGTGTCAGAGAGAGTAATCGTGAGCCTTCATTCAAGTCAGACGTGTTTGTTTTGTAGATGTGCAGATGTTTTGGAGTGTGTTTGTGATTGTGTGCATGACAAACATCTGTTAGGTATTTAGTATTTGGACAACAAACCCCTCAGGATCAGCTGCACAACTGCTTCCTGTTTTATCTTATATAATATTAGTTTAGAATTCATTGTTTTATACACTTTTATACACACAAGTTTTGAACTTTTACTCCGAGATATGGAGTGAATCTCAATAAAACATGGTTTATTTCACCTCAGAATCAACATAAATACAGTGAGAAATGGCATAAAATGTTTTTTGAACCGGAAAATTATTTTAATGAAGATTACTTAGTAAGATGATATTCATGATCAAAGCTCTGTATCAAAACATACTGTATAATGCAATGTAATACAATGATGACTGAGAGATGAACAAATAAATGTTCAGCAGAAGCCTGCTGATCATATTTTGATACATTTGAACATGATTTTTCTACAAAAATGTGTAATGGGTAAAATTATGAAGTAAACCTAAGTTGCTGAAATGATATAAAATGTTAAATTTTTTGAACCTAAAAATGGTTTCAGTGAACCATCAGTGAAAGTATTTTCATGATGATTACAAACATTTATCCCATAAATTATTACCTACGAGTTGTATTTCTATTCTCTTTTAGTACTGTGATAATATATCAATATTTTTGGCATTACTGCAATAAGATTTGGAATGAGGGAAATGTTTAATTAATTGTTAAGTAATTAATTGCCATGGAAAAATATCACAGTGCATGAAGTCATAATATATCTTAAAAAAAAAAAAATTCCTAATGTAATTTTTTTTTTAGACATGTTCTCCACAGGATTCATGAGATTCACCATATTTCATGTTCACAACTTTCTGTATTTAATTTGCATGCTGAAGAAATTCTGAGAAATATGCTGAAAGATTTATGCAGATGGTATGGATGGATGTATTTTGCCAGATGCTTCTGAAAGAGTTTTCTTACCATGAATTCTGTTGGCTATTTTAAAAACAGAAATGATTTATTCATTTATTTATTTACCTAATTTTTACCTCTCTCTTTTTCCTGGTTCGTCTGCTCCTCGTGCAGTTGGCCATGTCTTCATCAGGTCAGTATCTGAGTGTCTAATATCATGAATGACATTATACATTATTTTATAGCTGTTCATACTGAGTGGGATTACAGATATTAAATGATTGTAATGTACAGTAGAAAGCTGGAGAACTGTCAAATAAAATGCTATAAGGTATAAAGAAATTAGCAAGGATGCATTTAATTGATCAAAAGTAATAAAGACATTTATAATGTTTCAAAAGTTATTTTATTTAAACAAAAGATGTTCTTTTGAACTTTATATTCATCAGAGAATTCTGAAAAATAAAATTTATCACCATTTCCACACAAATCTGAAGCAGCACAACTCTTTTCAACATTGATAATGAGAAATATGTCTTGAGCAGCAAATCAGCATATTAGAATGATTTCTGAAGGATCACGTGACACTGAAGACTGGAGTAGTGATGCTGATAATACAGCTTTGATCAGAGGAATAAATTACATTTTACAATATATTCACACAGAAAACCGTTATTTTACATTGTAATAATATTTCACAACATTACAGATATTTACTGTATTTTTGCTGAAATAAATGCAGCCTTGGTTAGCGTGAGAGAAAACATGGAGCTATCTGTCGCTGTCCCGTGTGTTTCAGTGGCTGGAGACGCGTCCCAGCAGACAGCAGTGTCCCGTGTGTAAAGCAGGAATCAGTCGAGATAAAGTCATTCCTCTGTACGGCCGCGGCAGCACCAGCCAGGAAGACCCCAGGTACAAGATTAGACATTATTTTATTTTATTCTGTTTTATTTTATTTAGCATGTCAATCCATATTTGATATTTGTGTAAACTTATTTTGGCTCCCCAACAAAATGACAACGCAAGTAATGGTTTAATTTGTCACGCTGTAAATGGAATAAATAAATAAATAAAATACATTTTTATTTTAATAAAAATTGTTATTGTGATTTAAAAAGCGATTTTTAAAAAAAATTGGTTTGCACCAGGGTTATTATAGCTAACTAAAACTACTACAAACATTTTTGTAATAATTGATAATATTAAAATAATTAAATAAAAATAATTGATAATATTACTAATATTATTACTAATAATATATATATATATATATATATATATATAATCTCAAACAATATTTAAAACTTAAACTAAATGAAAATGAAAAATGTTCTCTTGGCAATGAACTGAAATACATTTAAGTTGAGGCATTAAAATGACTCTCTGGAAATAAAAACTAAAACTGACCAAAAAATGAATTAAACCTAAAATGTAATATTAAAATTGAAAAGTGAAAATATTAAAATAAAAGCTAATTAAAATATTAATAAAAACTACAATAGTATATAATATTATAACACTGGGATGCACTATTTGGCCAAAATTATGTGATTATATCTTAGTTTGTGATGTCTATGTCAATATGGCTGTAAATTATTACTATTATCATTATTATTATTCAAAAAAAAAAAAGCAAAATAAATATAACTATTGTGATATTTTACTGTAAAACATAACATTAGGTATTTAAGAAAAATAATATTTTTTTTATTTTACACTACAACTATAACTAAAATTACAGTACTAATATTTATAGTTGTCATAGTAACTTCATTTTCAAATGTTACACAATCAAACTTTTTTGACAGAAAGCTGCAAGGAGAAATGAAGACTTAAAATTGTATCTTCAGCCTGATGGTTTTACTCATTTTAAAATGATGAGAAATGTCTAATTTGTGTCTGCGTTTTACAGATTGAAAACACCGCCACGACCTCAGGGTCAAAGGACAGAACCAGAGAGCAGAGGAGTGAGTGTCTGTCCTTATGAACAACACTTCATCTGCTGCATTATTATGCATTATAATATTCATCATATCTGTCCGCAGACATTTCAGGGTTTTGGTGACACAGGGTTTCACATGTCTTTTGGAATCGGGGCTTTTCCGTTTGGTTTTTTCACCACAGTCTTTAACACCAACGACCCTTTTCACAGACGAGGTCAGTGCTGCTGTGTCTTTATGAGACGCTCACTATTAATATTTCATTATTCAAATGCTCAAGCGTTAAGATCGTGTCAGGTCTTGTGAATGTTGGTTTTTAAAGCCATGACTTGATCTCATCAGATCCTCATTACGGGGGCGATCAACAAGCCGACGGCAACCCCAACAACGGCAACAACTGGCAGGACTCGCTCTTCCTCTTCCTGGCCATCATCTTCTTCTTCTGGATGCTGAGCGTGTGACGCCTGCGATTGAAGCGACAGTAGACAGTGCTTTCAGAAGATCAGCTGTCTGTGTCTCATATACACACACACACTCACACACACACATCAGTGTTGAGAGAGACAGTATTAATGATCAAACACTACAGGAGCTCGCAAAACACAGCATATTTCACCTCAAAATCAATACAAACGCAATGAGAAATGATTGTGCATAAAGGTTTTTTTGACCCTGACACTATTTTCAAAGCATTCTGAACTTATTTTCAGGATGATTAAACACATTTAATGTCAAAATCTCATTGCTTTAATGAAGTGTCATAACTAATCAATTGTCATGAAAAGAATGTCACAATGCAATGAATGCATACAGTTTTAATAGTTATAAAAATAGCCATCAAGTTAAGAAACGCTATGAGAAATTGCTTTAAATGTTTCTTTCTGGAATTATTTTCATGACATTTAAACTTATTTACTCCCAAAATTCTTTGAGATGTTAATAGTAATTGTGAGGAGGAAATGTTTAAGTATTTAAGTCATGGTAAACACATCACAATATATTAATATATCTTCTTTCTTGTGATTTTTGGGGTGACATATTACCCAGACACGTTTCATGAGATGCACCGTGTTTTATCCTCACAAATTTCTGTAGCTTTTCATTTTCATGCCAAAGAATTTGTGAAATGAGAGACAGATGAAGACAGATGTAGGATTTACTTCATTACTCCTGAAAGTGTTTTGAGGCTGTGTCACATGATGAGGGACGATCCTTAAATCTACCTGAGGAATTCAAACAATTAAATTAAAGCCAATATCATCATTATGTAATAAAAGAGTGAATCTCATGAATCCTCTTAAGAAATGTCCAGGTCATATTTCATCCCAAGATCAAAAGAAAATTCATTTATGCTTATT
Organism: Tor tambroides; assembly: GCA_021397915.2. Lineage (NCBI taxonomy): Eukaryota > Metazoa > Chordata > Actinopteri > Cypriniformes > Cyprinidae > Tor > Tor tambroides. The sequence goes on from JAFVLL020021654.1 coordinate 23,437, forward strand.
TTAGGACCTTTGCAATTTTAAAGCATATATATATATATATATATAATTATAATGCATATATATGTGTGTCTCATTGCTATGATGCAAAAATGTGTTATTTTCATAGCAGTGAGAATTTTTGATAATGTATAATTATTAAAATAATCTTTAAAAATTTGCAAAGGTCATGAAATGGGCTTACTTTTAGCATATGCTATATGATATTTATTGTACTGCCTTTTAGTTATGCTGAAATGAAAGAAATCATATTGTGAAAATGATTGACAAATGTGACATTTAGAAATTTCAGAAAGATTACAGAAATAAGAGTTTAAGAATTAAAAATGTTAATTGTCCTAAAAATGTCACAATGCTAAAAAAAGGCAGTTCGTTTCTTTTGTTTTTGGTTTGGAGTGAAATATATGCTGAATATGCTTTTGTGAGATCCACCCTTTATTTACAATGTTTTCTGTGAGATTTAGTTTAAAGAATCGTCCTAAAGACGCACGCTAGTCATAAGCTAACGGTGATCAGACGTTCAGATCAGGACCAGCTTCAGTCAGGTCTGTTCAGGAAGTGTTTCCACAACAGTTTTATCTGCTGTGTGTTTGTTGTGTAAAGCAGACACACACCCTACGTCACAACTGTTGTTAATCACCTGATTCACACACATCCAGTTAATGAGTGAAGACAGTGGGCGGAAAATTCATTATGCATTCAGTAAAGGTCATGTCCTGAAAGATTATAAATAAGAAAAAAAAAAAGTGAGTTTGATTTTCATACACCCTTCAGAGTTGTCACAGGAGCGAGTGTTGGTGTGTATGTGGGTGTGTATATATGTGTATATATGGATATTGTACATGATGTTTTTAAGCGTCTCTCTGTCATTGGCTGTGACGTTTGATTGACAGCCGGGAGGTGATGGTTTGTAATCCCGTCGGTTTTAACTGTTTGTCAATGTAACAAACATCCTGTGAACAAGAACATTTCTGTTGATTTCCTCTCTCTGCAAAGTGATTGGCCGGTTTGGACCTACTGTGACCACGCCCACTTGTATAATGTCACAGTTGATTGACAGCTGCTGGGCATAAAGTGGGCGGGGTTTATGCCCAGAATCTCGTGATTCTGGATGATTTTGGGTGACTTTAGTTGAAATTGCTCTTGTTTGTCTCTTTCCTTTTTGCATATTGCTGGTTAATTATGTTTGTAACAAGTCTTTTTTTGCCATAAAAAGTCTTTTGGTAGCTAAATTGCATATAATTATTGTGCATATTGGGCAGAAACTAAAGTGGTTGTGGCCTGTTCTCTGGCACTTGAGAAATAAACATTTAATACAATCGGTGTGATGTTTGCATTTTATGTGTGTGTGTGTGTGTGTGGCTGAGCTGTCTCACTGTTGTGTGTAATTTGCTGAAAATAATACTAATACATCTGATATCACCAGGGGCCTGTACCATGATGGTGGCTGAACAAACTCAGGGTTACAGGATTAGTTTTGAGTTGACAAAACCAAACCAGTCCAATCCGGCTTTGTTGGTACCATGAAGCTGATCATCAACTTTCTCTGTCAACTCAGGCTTGATCCTGAGTTAATGGGCCAACATGCACATGAATGTGTGACATCAGTAATTAGCAGCCAATCACATGCCTTGAAACTGTGATTAAGCTTCTTGTGGGAGTCAGTGCAATTTACTACCAAAAGATTAAAGATTGAACAATATGAAGGAGATTTAAACACATTTACAACAAGATGAGCTTGATCTATCAATGAAAGGAAAACTTAAAGAAAACATCTTACCATATAAGTTGTAAAGTTAGTTTATAAGTTGATAATATTTATAGGTATAAAAACACTTAATCTAAAAATACATATGTAGTCGTGTTTACAGCTATTGATTGTAAAACTTATTTATATTGCACTATTGTCTATATTATCTATATATTTACATTGATTTTAAAATGAAAGCTTATTAATTATATTAAACTAGCTGGCTTTGTGTATGGGTCTAAGGTATAATAATTATAAATAATATAAAATAATTATAAAAAATAATCGTCTCTAAAAATCAGATGATTTTATCTTTAAAAATGTTTGACTATGTAGCGTCCTTTAATTTGGAGTAAGACAAACTGGAGGAGTGGCTTCATTGCGTCAGACGTGTCATTTTGCTTGAAGCTGATTGGTCAAATTTCGGTTTGAGATCTCTAAACCAGAACATAACCTGCCCCGGAGCAGGTTAGTTGGAGCGTACGTTACTATGGCGATGAACACTGCTAAAAGCCAAACCATTTTCATGGTACCTAAAACCCAGAGTTGGCGCAAACTAAACTGAAACTTACCTGGCTAGCCAGCTAATCCGGCTTCATGGTACAGGCCCCAGACGTATTGTACTGAAGCTGAAGTCAGAATGAGGTCATGTGATACGTCTGCTTTTATATAGAGTTGTTATATTATAACTGCAGCCTTGAGGGATTATAATCCGGTTTTAACAATTGGGTGACTGACCACTGAAACCGGTTCTGCTGGTTTGGAGTTGCAGGAAGCATTTAGGATAAAACCAAGCTATAATGTATATTTAAGGCTATTTCTTTTATTACACAATCACTGTCTGTTTCTAAACAAAACTACAAAATAAAAATGTTTAGCACCGTTTTATTTGATGTCATTGTTAGACTTGGTTGCAATAGTTTTTGTTTTTATTTTTCAGTTGACATTCCATTTTAAATCTATTGTTTTCAGTCATTGTATTCCAGACTTTTTAGGGTTTTTTTTTATTATTATTCCATTTGCCGCTGCCTGTTTCAAGTGCATGTCTTATTTCAGTTCAGTGAATAAATTCAGCTGTTATTTTCCATCAGTATCAGTCTGTATTGAAACAAGCACTCGGTAATATGCAACATTTTTATTAAATTTATGTCTTTAAATAAATATTCTCTGTTTATTTCCAGTTTACACTAAATCACACATAACTGAACAGAAAATCATATAAAAATGCATGCACTACTGCAACTATAAAAACATTCAAAACTACGGCTTTCGTTCAGGCTTATGGAGTGTCAGATATTCTCTCATATATTGTAGCTTTAAAGACGTTCAGCAGTCTTGGAAGAACAGATGGTTAGTTATTAATCTGCACTAAAAACAGTCATTTGTATGTGCAATATAGCTTCACTGTGCACATCTCGCATATTAAAAACATAAACCAAATATATTACTATAATGATAATAATGGCTAATAATAAATGCTTTGGCTCACGGACATCTTCATCCAAGTTTTTTGCATTTGCTTTGGACAAAAAAATAAAAAATAAAATCACTGGCACGTTTTCAGTAAAAGTTTCCAGCAGTTTGGATGTGATCCTTCATCTTTGGTGGTTTTGATTCACGAGTTACACTACCTAAAACAAAACTCTGAGATCGAGGCTCAGATATTCTCAGTAACATGTCTAAAAAAAAAGAAAACGTTTAAAAGCATCTGTACATGGATTCACTGGGATCTTCACGCTCCGACTGAAAGTGATAGTGCTTGAGAGAATGAAGTCAGAAACTCTCGTCATCTTCATCATCATCATCATCAGCCCGTCTTGGGTGCTTTGTTCTTCTTGTTGAGGATCTTCATCAGGTTCTTGGACATGAAGTATGGTTTCTCTGGACTGCCGTCATTACGCTCCAGATCCTCCACTGAATGACAAAACACACAGTGAAACACAAAACACCTCAAACTGTATATTCACTATATGTGACATTATATATGTGTGTGATACTCACAGAAACACAGGAAGAGTGTGTCCACACCCATGTTATACACACTGAAGAAGCCGTGAGCGATCAGATACGCACCGAACACCACCGTCTGTCACACACACACAAACACACTCTTTTTAAAACGAAACATTTGCCACAGCCTGATTCAACTGTACATCTCGTTCCAACCTCTTTGCAATTGTCTAGCTAAGTACTGAATGAATGCATTTAAACAATATACAGGGAACAGAAGTGAAAGGAGTTTTAAGGGAAAAATTTGTGGTAGATTTTGATTGAACTTGAAAACACCCACTTCACCTAAAAATCAAATAAAATAATGAAATAAAAATATTTTCCATAAAAAAATTGCATTTAAAATATTTACTGTAGTGCAAATATATATATATATATATATATATATATATATATATATATATATAAATACTTTTAAACAAAATATTGCACTCAGATGTTTTACTTTTAAGGAAAGCGTTTAAGGCATTTAGAATTTAACCTCAAAATTAAATAAATATATATAAAAAAAATTAACAAATAAATAAAATATTTTGCATATAATAAAAATAAAATAAAAATACATAAACTAAAAATATATATTTTTCATACTTTAAAATTGCATTTCAAAACGTACCGTAATGCAAAGATATAAATAAAATATTTTTTATGCAAGATATCATTTTTCTTTAAGTCCAGTTTACATCCAGATGTTTTAGTATAAAGCATGTTTAAAGAAAGAGTTTGAGACATATTTAGATTTTTCACTTCATGAAAATACCAATTTCACCTCAAAAACCAACCAACCAAACAAACAAACAAATAAATTCTATAAAAATATATATTTTTCCATAAATTTTGCATTAAAAAAATTATATTTATATATTTGCATTACAGTAAATATTTTAATGCAATTTTGTTTTTATTTTATTATGTTTATATTAGGGCATCCAGATGTTTTATTGTACTAAATTAGTTTTAATCGTTTAACCACCACAGCGTCTTGTCTCCATTGGCAACGCACACGATTCGTGTCGAATGCAAGTGACGTCGCAGGTAGCGGAAAGTGCAAGCGGCAGTGGCAAGTGACATTGTAATTTAGTTTCTTTTTTCTTGTCTTCACCACCTGGCTACTGTTGTAAAATGTTGAGAGATTCAAACAAAAAATAATCAATAAATAGAACAAAATAAAAAATAAAAAAGACTGCAAGTGACGTCACTCGCGGAAGCGTAGGTGTCTGAGAGTGCAAGTCTGAGAGTGCAAGTACTGAGAGTGCAAGTGCAAGTCTGCAGCCAGACCCTTCTCGTTGTATTTTTGACTTGGTTAAAAAAATAACTTAAAAAAACAGCTAACACAATAAAAACATAACCTAATAAAAAACATGATTTTTGAAAATTAATAAAAACGGAGTTATCTGTTTTTGCAAATAAACTCTTCAAATAGTAACTGTTAAATGAAAATATATATACAAATGATTGAATTACGTATTACCTAAAAAAAATGAATACTGCATAATATTAGACAATGAGGTGCCAAAATGTCACCACAATTCACCCTAGTTTTATGAAAAATAACCAGATTAAATGATAACTTGTGTGTGCTGAAAGTTGTTTTTAAAAGACATTCGTAATATTTGACTGGTTTCTTCAAAAGAAAAGGACTTCAGTTGCCCATGTTTACCTTGTCAAAGCACACCAGGTTCAGCTGCCCGCAGATGTTGATTCTTTGTGGGCTGATGGAGAAGATCCCGACTTTCTTGAGGCGCCGCTGAGCATAGACGATTCCCGCTGTCATGGCTGCCGGCAGCGCAGGGGGCACCGTGATCGTAATGATGTCCAGAGACTTGACTATGATTTCCTTTACTGCTTCCTGCAGGATACACATCATACCAGTGAAGCGCACATTTTCCACACTATATTTACTCGACTGAGTCATTGAACAGGTCACATTTTCCTTGACTTCACATTTAAAATTCTGCTCAAAGCTACATCCTATATACACAAATTGTGTTCTCTAACCTACAGTTGTGGTCAAAAGTTTACATTCCCCTTTCAAAATGTGCAAAATGTTTATTTTACCAAAATAAGAGGGATCATACAAAATGCATGTTATTGTTTATTTAGCACTGACCCGAATAAGATTTCACATAAAAGATGTTATAATAGTCCACAAGAGAAAATAATAGCTGAATTTATAAAAACGACCCCGTTCAAAAGTTTACATCTCCTTGATTCTTAATACTGTGTTGTTCCCTGAATAATACACAGCTGTATTTTTTGTTTAGTGATAGTTGTTCATGAGTCCCTTGTTTGTCCTGAACAGTTAAACTGCCTGCTGTTCTTCAGAAAAATCCTTCAGGTCCCACAAATTCTTTGGTTTTCCAGAATTTTTGTGTATTTGAACCCTTTCCAACAATGACTGTATGATTTTGAGATCCATCTTTTTCACACTGAGGACAACTGAGGGACTGATATGCAACTATTACAGAAAGTTCAAATGCTCACTGATGCTCCAGAAGGAAAAACCATACATTAAGAGCCGGGGCGTGAAAACGTTTTGAATTTGAAGATCAGGGAAAGTTTTACGTATTTTGTCTTCTGGGAATCTTCTGTGGCCTCTGAAGGGCAGTACTAAACGAAAAAATATGATATTTAGGGAAAATAAGAAATATGTACACATCTCCATTCTGTTCAAAAGTTTTCACCCCCAACTCTTAATGCATGGTTTTTCCTTCTGGAGCATCAAAAAAAACAAAAAAAACAGCTGTGGATCATTCGGGTAAGAACACAGTATTAAGAATCAAGGGGGTGTAAACTTTTGAACGGGGTCGTTTTTATAAATTCAACTATTATTTTCTCTTGTGGACTATATGTAAACATTTTATGTGAAATATCTTATTCTGGTCAGTACTAAATAAACAATAACATGCATTTTGTATGATCCTCTTATTTTGGTAAAATAATTACCATTTTGCAGATTCTGAAAGGGGGATGTAAACTTTTGACCTCAACTGTACATGCAAGCGGGATTGATGTCACAAAAATGCTGCTGTTCCTTTAAAGACAGTAAAGACAGATAAAAACCTGATTTATGATTTTCATGACCAACGAATAGACAAAGACGATGCTGGCAACGGCCACCAGGCACAGCAGGAACAGGTAGGCATCCCGGTACAGCTTAAAATCTGTGGGTTTTGGGTACAGGATAGAGCGGATGAGCTGCCCTTTAGCAGTGCTGAAACCTAGAAAAGAAAAAAATATATATATTCTGAAATTGTAACTATGGGGTCTGTTACAAAACCTAGTCAGCTGCCTATGTAGGCAGTATTTTAAAGCATCAGCCAAGCAGATGTGCTGCTTACTATGGTACCATTTTAGTGCAAAGTCAAGGCAGCATCAGATAAATCCCACAATACATTGAAATACAAATTCAGTGCCAAAAAGTTGGTAGACAAAGTATGTAAAATGTTGCTTAAAATGTTGTTGAAGTAGTTCTGGCATCTAACCTGTGCGGACCACCACGGCTTTGACCATTTCTCCCGTGTAGTAGCGGGTCTGTATGACGTTTGTGCCACAGAAGAGCGTGTGTCTCTTGTGTTCCTCTGTGCTGTAGATCTCGTCTCCATCCCCACCCTTCTTGTCCCGTTGAGGGTTTGGAAGGTCAGTCTTTGTGACTGGAACACTCTCACCTGAATATATGAAATGAGAGAAGAGAACACAGAAATATCTGTGAGATATACATCTTTATTTTATTGACAATAACAATATGCTCAAAAAAAAAAAAAAAAAAAAAAAAA
>JAFVLL020021655.1:0-17592 GCA_021397915.2 Tor tambroides
AAAAAGTTGCACTACTGATTTCAATATTTGAAATAGAAAAACCATGAGTTAATATCAGATCAAGCGTATGACCATGGATGTGTGTTGGACTGGAAACCCATTGAGTGAAGTCAAAGGACTCAATCAAGTTTAAAAATTCTGCAGAGTATGGTTTAGAAGAACAGCAAACATGAATGTTAAAATCACCCAACAGCAGTATTTTTTCATGCCTGGTAACCAGATCCCCCATTAATACAGCAAATTCACTTAAAAAGTCCTTGTTATGATGAGGAGGACGATATATCAAAGCTATAGTGATGGGGTTTACTAAAACTAGTTGTAAAAGTTGCACTTCAAAACTGTTGTATGGGCCAGTAGATAATGAACAACAGTGAAAAGTATCCTTAAAAATGGTAGCAAGGCCCCCACCGCGGCCCGACATACGCGGGGAATTTAAAAAATTACAGCCATAAGGCACCAGTTCCGAAAACGGGAATGATATATATTTTTAAATGAATAAAAATGATGACAAAATTACTAAAATGTTTAAATTAAAGAGAAAATAAAAAATATAAAAATAAGATTCATAATACTAACAAAAACTATAATAGTATATTAATGATATTAAAATATGACTTTTTTTTTAGCCATGATACATTAAGAAAAAAAACTTCAATCATGCTTTCTGACCAGTATATAAACTCAATATGGGATTTTCCTGCCATCTGAGTAATTCAAGCTTGAAGGTGCATCTTCATGTTTCCTCAAGTGCACAATCAGTACAGCTCAGCTGCTTCTGCAGGCATCATGCCTCACCAAACCGCATACATCAAGAGCAGACAGCACTGAATAAGTGAGTCAGTCACGCTGGATGAGGTCTTGCATTCAAAAACAGTTCGATGGACTGCAAATCAATGAGAAATCATGTAAGGGTCTTAAGACTTGCATTTAGAGACAGCATCTTAAAAGTAGTATTGCCTCAGATCAACTAAAATCTTGATTTCTAAAATGAATCACTGTGGACTGTAGGTTGATATACAACAAACAATATACTGACTTAGACACGTTTCATCTATTCAGTACTTTTCTGCCACAATAATGTAATCTTAAACTATAATATCTTCATTTGAAAGCTTTTCTCATGAACAAAAGCAAATCATTGTAAATGTTGATTAATAAGCCTGCCATGGTTTCTTTAATTAAAATTTTAATTTGAACAACGTCCTTACTTCTAATAGGTATTTTTACGTTGTTATGTTTAGATTTACAAGCTACATAGTGCATGTAAGTTTGTCCATGTGCAATTATTTGCTTATTTTTTCACATGGCGCAATGTTTCCATCTGACATTCCAGGAACTGTTTAATTAAGATGCCTTTGATCATTTGAACTTTTGGGATTTAACTTTAATATATTTTTATATGAAAGAAAGTTCATTAATACCCCTAATCTACAAATGTCATTTTTTCTCCCATTTTATATCTGTCACCTTCTGGTTTAAATTTATATTCAGTAAAAAGTAAATAGCAAGCCAAAGTTAGGTACACACACACACACACACACGTACCATTCTAAATCATCATTAAAATGTATTTTCATTGGCAAAACAAGCCATTATGTATGTATAGAAATTCTACATTATTTATTATTGAACATGATCAGTAATAAATAGAATATTTTTTATTTTATATTATTTATGACTGTCTTATTGTAATAAATGATTTGATTTTGATTAAAAAAAAAAAGTGTCCAACAAACAATGAAAAAAAGAAAAAAAAAGACACTATGTGCAACATACACTTATATAAGCAACCAAAGAAAAATCACTTCAAACAGAAAATTAACAAAAAAACAAGCAAACAAATAAATTTAACTAACTACATCCCCTCCACTCCACCAGAAACACTGAGAGAGACTGAATTAAATCGCCTAAATTTCCTCCAGTTGCACGATCTTGATGAAACCAACACATATTAATACCAAACAATAAAAACAATGAACACAAACCATATTGTAAACATGCAGCAAAGCAAGGCATGGGTTCTACAATCTATTCCATAACTGTAATATTTAGAAGAATACAAATGATGTTTGTCATTATTCGAAAGTAATTATTAAACCAGGCAATGCATTCCAGGATTAATTGCTCCATTCATAATTGCAATAAATTCTCAGTATTATGAAACTTGTAAACAGTTGAGATTATTATTTTTTCTCCTTTTGCTGACTGAACTGCTTCGCCATCTAAATCCACAAATAAATAAATGTCGCTTTCTCAGAAGTCAATTTAGCCAGAAGCAAAAGCACATACTTTCTGCTCTCGCCCATTTTGCCTAGTGTTATAAATTTAGCTAAAGGTAGCTTAAGGACATTGTGGGGGAAAACAAAACAAAACAAAAAACATTATACTAAATCATGAACCCTCGATGTATGAGGTCACAATTGCTCTCCAGTCTCTTCTGTCAAGAAGCACTATGTAGTTATTTTACTGATTTTATCATGGTAATATCACAGTAACATCTCTTGTGTCTTTATGTGGCCTGTTTTCAGAGGTTTTACCTCTCTCTCAGACCTTTGACTTGTTAAATTTCATTACGCTATAGGTCATATTAGCATGATGTGCATAATGCACATTTAACTCTGCATCACAATTAAACTGCAGCCCATGAGATACAGGACTGCAGGGAAATGAAAGCAATTACCCAGCACCAGAGAAAGTGAAATTGAACTACACAGGGATGATTATTTTAGATACTATTCAGAACCTATAAGAAAATGAATACAAGCTTATTTGTATTCATATGTTAATGTATGTTGAATAATGTTATGTAGCATAAAAGGGAAGTTTAAGGGTACACAAAATGCAAAGACAAACCATAGGATTGTTTTTTTTCTGATTTCTGGAAAGCTACTAATTGCACAGTCAAAATTACAACGTGATGCACATTCCAGTGTCCAAAAGAAACCATCAATTTAATTTTTTTTTTTTTTTTTAACTAGATGGCAAAAAGGAAGCAGACTAAAGAGCAAATAATGCATGTAAATAAATCAATGTATCTTTTATCATTCTTGTTCTACCACAAATAATGATGGAAATATGCAGTCACCCAGGCCTATATTCTTGTTCTAGCAAGCTTTTTCATCAGTTTCATCAACAGTACACTAAACACATTTAAACTATTCACACTTACAACTTTGTGTGAATTTTTTTAAAAGTTTCAAATGGGGGTTTTCACAGCGAAGCAACAGAAAAATCATATTTGGTTCCTCAAAGAACCTTTCAGTGAACAGTTCTTAAAGAATTCTTAGTGTGAAGAACATTAATAATCTAAAGAACATTTGTCCCACCAAAAAGTACCTTTTTGTCCAATGTAAAGGTTACTACGTATAAAGAAGAATCTTTATTTTTAAGAGTGTACAGGCAGAATCACTCTCGTTTCACAAGTTATATGTCAAAATCTACTGTATACTGAAGAAGCTAAGCAGATATTGTGAACACATCTGTCAAGCTCTAGCAACATAGGACAAGTAGTTTCCCATTGCTGGATAAAAGCCGAACACTCCAGTGTCTGAATGTCAGTGGTGATATGTGGGTTTGGTATGTATGTGGGCGCGCTACTTTCTGCCCGTCCATGATAAAGTGAATGATGAAGTTCGGCTGAGTGGAAACCCACACCGCTGATCCACATCAGAGCAGCTGTTCTTACTTTAAGCGAGGAGGAAAATATGCTTTTTACAAAAACTGGAGGATCTGCATTGCCATGAGACAGGAAAAGTAATGGATTTGCTTCAGCAGTGTCATCTTCTATCCAACTTAAAAAGTCCTTAAGTATCATGATCCCCATTGTGTTTCAGCACACACTGACCTGAACCTTCTCCATTAGAGTAATTACTGTCTGATAGAAGTTCAGGATGTATTAAATTACAGCTCTTGTATAGTAAGTACTGGTGCATGCTTTGAAATGTAAGTAGTGTTTTGCCATTAATGTTATTGAAATATTGGTTGAATCAAAAGAATCTTTGGGAATGTAATTTGGGAATAGATCAGTCCCCTCTTTCTCTGTGGCTTTTTATCCAGTGTAATATCACATCATTTCCTTTAAAAGTTTTCAAGTTAGTAAGTATTTTATCGTTACCCCCTTCATACTCACATCATGCTTCAGGATTTCAATGACACAATAAAATAAAGGAACTCAAAAGTGACACTACACAGGACTGAAACTTTAACCTCTAATATTGCTGTAATGAGTGAATAAGCACCAAAAAAGAATTTTAAATGCTATCATGTTATTACCATGTTATTACTACATGATGAGTTGATGAAAAGCTAATAGGCCTACTGCTGACACATAAAAAAAAAGACTCTCAATGTATAAGTGGCAAGTATACGTGCTGTGTTCTCAAAACTCTGGCCATTTGATAATACCTAGAATATCAAAATCCTTTTCCTATTTAACACCCAAACTCTGGAACAATCTACCTAACACTGTTCGGGAGGCAGACACACTCTGTCAGTTTAAATCTAGATTAAAGACACATTTCTTTAACCTGGCTTAGACATAACACACTACTACACTTCTATTACTCAAATCCATTAAAGGATTGTTAAACTGCATTAATTAGATCAACCGGAACCGGGAACACTCCCCATAACACACGATGTACTCGTTACATCGTAAGAAGAATGGCATATACGCTAATACTTGTCTGTTTCTTTCTTGTTCTGTTTCTCAGTCCGTGTCTGGATCAGATGGTGGATCGGTCCCGGGAGATGATGTCTGCGGCCCTGATCGTCGGTGGAGGCTGGACACCTGGATGAGCCCCGGGGACATATCCCCAGTGAAGACCTTGACTAAAAATACAATAAAACTAAAACTAAAACAAAATAACTAAAAATATAATAAAATACCTAACTACATAATACTATTATTGTTAGAAATTGCAACAATATAAAAATAGAAATATAATACATTTATACATTTAAAATTTTAATTAAAACAATAAGTAAACAATAAATAAACAATTTCCTGGCCAGAGGAGAACTGGCCCCCCGACTGAGCCTGGTTTCTCCCTAGGTTTTTTTTTTTTCTCCATTCTGTCACAGAGGGAGTTTTGGTTCCTTGCCACTGTCGCCTCTGGCTTGCTCAGTTGGGGACACTTAATTTCTAGCGATTATGGTCCATTTGATTTCACAGATATTATTTAAACTAAACTGAGCTAGACAATGACATCTCTGAATTCAATAATGAAATGCCCTTAACTGAAAATTGAGTGTATCTCTTATAATTATTCATTACTGACACTCTATCCTCCAATTTGATACTGTTAAGTGCTTTGACACAATCTGTATTGTTAAAAGCGCTATATAAATAAAGGTGACTTGACTTGACAAAGGAAAATTTAAAAAATTAAAAGGATACATATATTTGGGAAAAAATATATTATAAATAAATCACTGACACTGAATAAATAATATGTAATCATGTAATCCATTAAAAGTAACTAATTTCATTATGAACCTTTTAAAATATAACAATCTAAAATTTAAAGTATAATCAGGTACAAGCCAGGTACATGTGATCAGGTACAAGCCAGCACTTTTTATTAATGTCAGTTACATCTTTTGTCTTTTTATAGTGCCTTTGTGCCTGCATATTTATGTTTGCCATTCAAATTCAGTCTACATGAAACTACACAGCCTGCTTGAAAGTACACACTCTGGATGCCATCTTGCTTCATTTCCAGGTCTATTTCACATTGTCCATGAGTCCTCAAAAAAAAAAAAAAAAATCTCCTAGAGTATGATGCGGTAGAACATCTCCTAGAGTACAGTCACACTTAAGATTTTTTTTTGCTTGCAATCAAACAATCAATAAATGTTCATCACAATACATGGCTACTTTTGAACGGCTGTCAATGGAGAAAGATGCATTTGACCTCCGTAATGGTGTAGTTACAACATCTACCTAGCTACTGCAGCTTACTAGCCAAATCCTGAGCCCCTGACATTATGCTGCTATTTCTGAAGTGCTTGGCCCTGTCCACAGTGAAAGTCTCACTGACAGGGGCAGATCTAGAAAATTATTTATAGGGTGGTAAAGGGGTGGCAAGAGGACCATGAGGGGTGGCAACACCAAAGCAAGCGTCCATGCATAGTTCGTGTATTCACGGCCTGATTTGTGTCCATGAATATGCAAAACAGTTGCATTACCACAACGTCATCATCTATTTTGTTAATAACTTCAAATAAATAAAATAACTATCCAGGACGACAAGACACTGTCTATTAATCACATCAACAGATTATAAATATCTCTGAGCTTGTAAGAGTAGGTCTATCACTAGTACATGTTTTATTAATATTACGTAGGTCACTTGGATGATATATAAATACAAGTTTAAGTGTATCACATTTAAGAGTAACAAAAACTTTTGAATTTGAACGTCAAAAAGAAATGCCAAAATATCGAAGCACTGAAGTGTTTGATTTTCTGTTATTACCCTAATAAAGCGTCTGTATGTGGATGTTATAGAATCCAACAATCTCAAGGGAAAAACGTAACGATTTCAAGAGGTGGTGATTTTGTATGATTTTTTCTGTGATTGAGATCATCTAAATATTGTTTTCATTTTTAGAAAGGTCTATATCCATGATGAAAGGGAAGCGGGCAGTCAGAGAATCCATGCACCACAAGAAAAATAGTTACTGTACTCAACAAAAGTCAAAATGAACAAGAAAAGTGTTGTGGAAAATAATACAGCAATCCCAGACAACTGGATGTATTGGATTTCTCAGAAGACCTAGAGTTAGAGTTAGCAGAGAAGTAGCTTTCCAATTCACAAAAAAAAAAAAAAAAAAAAAAAAAAAAACAGAAAAAAAACTCCATATGTTCATGAATTGGGCTAAACTGATTGCGCTGTGTGTTTGATTCACCATAAAGAAACTTTTACATATTCCAGGACGACAATGTCCAGATTCATTGAACTCAAATTGTGAAATAGTGGTTCAGTGAACATGAGGAATCATTTTCTTGTATGAACTGGCTGCCACAGAGTCCTGAGGTTAACCCTACTGAAAGTCTTTAGGATGTGCTGGAGTCAACTTTACAACTTTACTTTGACTCTCCCATTGTCAATACAAGATCTTGGCCAAAATCTGATGCAACTCTTGATGGAAATGAATGTTGTGATGTTGCATAATGTTGTCGAAATAATGCCACAACGAATGCACAATATAATCAAAGCTAAAGGCAGTCCAAATAAATATTTAGAGTGTGCAACTTATTTTTGGCCAAGCAGTGTAAAGTTGACTCCAGCCCATCCTACAGACTTTCAATGGGGTTAAGGTCAAGACTTTGTGGTGGCCAATCTTTCACAATTTGAGTCTGATGAATCTTGAAATTGTCATCCTGGAATATGTACATGGTGACGTTTTTTGACATGATTGTATGAGAAATAAATTATGCACTGCATCAGTTAAGAGTTAAAAGAACTGTTGCCAAACACACGATGTGCCAGAATTATATTAATCACTGCAATAATGATTCAGTCCTAAAATCTTTGCTTATTTAAATCCAGACAGCAACTTTTTTTGGCCAGGCAGTGTAAAAGCTTCATTTGAGTCAATAAAGGTTACTAGTGTCATTTTCTCCAGGATGTTGTTTTGAGAAATCATTTAAAACCTAACCAGGACACACACCTCTAATCATGCTAGATAGTGCCAATTGACTTCTTGATGCTTCTCCCAAGTGGAGCGGATGAATTAAGTGTGTAATTGAAATAGGAAGTGATTATGTGCACGTCCCTGTTTTGGTTCGGAGAGGGAAGTGACCTTCTGACTTGTTCTTATAGTAATGAGGAGGCAAGCCGTCCCCATGCTGCTATTCGGCAGTGACTAATGCTAACTGCAGCCACGATTGCCCATATTTGTGGAGGCCAGAGTACGTGGAAAACAATTTCGGCATAACAACCGCCTTCCGCCATCTAACGCGGGAGAACATATTGTGAAAATAATGACAGGGTTTCAGACGTCAGAGGACCGTTTTGGCACAACAGACTTTATTGGGGATGGTTCGGTCCCCACAGCTATTACAATCAACCAACCTATGCATTCATATATATGAATGCGATGTTGTCCTGCCCATATGACATTAATTTCTCCCCTCACAGGTGGCACCAGGAATTGGCCCCTGAACACAAGAAGGAAACCAACTATATGAAAGAAACGACCCCCTAATGCGCCTGAATACAAACATCACACAGTCGTCGAATGTATTAATAGACACAGGTCACTCTGCAGGCACGTACCTCAGAGCTCTGAAGAGACAATAGAGGGACAGATGGCTCTGCCACAGCTGTAACAGCAGTAAGGACACCATGTTGATGATAGCAATGAGATTTTTAAAAGAAATGGATGCCTAGTTGACCTTGTCCATTCAGAGCTTGGCTGGTTTAAGTGGTCATTACATTGGTGGTTCTTAACTGCTTTTATCATACAAAAGCAAGAAAAATTCATTTAAATTTATGAAATGAATGTATTAATATTATTCACACTTCCATTCAAAAGTTAGGGCCAGTAAGATTTTCTTTTAAGAAATTAATACTTTTATCAAGCAAAGCGACAGTTTATAGATATTTCTAATGTTACAAATATTATTTGCAACTTTTTTTTTATCATTAATTAAAAATTCCTGAAACAAATGCATCACAGAAACATGTCTGGTAAAAATTCAGCTTTGCCATCACACAAATAATTTTCATTTTAAAACGTAGGCTGGTCTTGTTATGGTGGGAGAGACGAGCATATTAGTTCAGCAGGAAATGGTGATCTTTAACAAGTACCAAAAGTCACTTTATGGCTGGTGTGTATTGTGTTTATCCTGTGGGGAAAGCGTCTGTCAAGGTTCACTAACCACAGTGCGGTTTAATAAGACCTGTTACCACCAGCTAAAGGGTCGACTGGTTGTTCCCCAAAGGCTTTTACAGCATTATGTAACAAGACAGACTATATACTCCCCCAGGCACACTAGATATTTTTCATTGCTTTGAGAAAAACTGTCCTGCCTCAACCCACGGGATGCTGAGCCAGAAGACTGGAAAATACATTTCCGAAGAGCATTCTCTGCCTTTCACACACACGCGTGCATGCATAAAACTGGCCACCTGCTCCATGAGAGCATTTCTAGAGAGTGGCATTGGAGGTAAAGACCAATAAGAAATGCAATTTCCCAGCATCTGTTGCCTATTTGTTTTCAAATTAAAATAAACACTGTAAATATAAACACTTCACATTCATCGCTGTTGAAGTACTTACTTCAATCAGTCAGCACAAAAATGATACAAGGTTAAAAAGGACTTGATGAAAATGACTCTGCCTTGAGAAAACACTAACATTATACATGCAACGGTATAAACAATAACAAATGAAATGTATTTTTAAAATCAGCACTGAAGGAGTGTGTAAGGAGTGTGTGTAAATTTTTTTTATATATATATATATATATATATATATATATATATATATATATATATATTAGTATTATTAATTATGTACAGATTTATGTTTGATTACTTTAGCTCCAAAACTGAAACAGAAAAATGAAAGCATAAACTCTAAAACTGGAAGCACATCAGAATTATTCGTTAGGGAGATGAGAAATGGATGGACAGCAAAATAAGAAAAAATAAAAATAAAATAACATGCATTTACCAAATTAGGCATAACCTAAAATTGTACAACCGATTATAGTTTAAGGTCCGGACAAGTTACAAAAGAGAGTGGAGTGCTGTGAGAGTGGAACCCTATGAACGTATAATGTATAGGAGGATAGGGTATATAATTCAGTGAGAAAGACCCAGAGGAGCCATATATTTTAAAAGGAATGACAGTATAGACATTTAAGCAAAAACACCAGTTAGAGATTTTGGTCTATTCTCAAAATGAAATCAAACTGAACCCTGTTTACTTTCTTAATGCACTTTCCTTTCTTATTGTGCACAACTGATTGTTGTACGTTATTCCAAGGAGTTAAAATAGTTGTTTCTAATATTTCATACTTCAAAATATAGATTTTCATATACTACATTCAAAAGTTTGAGGAGAGTAAAAAAAATTTTTTATGAATTAATACTTCTATTCTGCAAGGATGCATTAAATTGATCAAAGAGTAAAGACATTTATAACGTTGCAAAAGATTTTTCTGAAGATCTCTTAAACTTTCTATTTTTCAAAGAATCCTGAAAAAGTATCAAAAAATATTAAGCAGCATAACTGTTTAAAATTGATAATAAGAAATGTTTCAAATCATCATATTGGAATGATTTCTGAAGGATCATGTGACCCCGACGACTGGAGTAATGATGCTGAAAATTGAGTTTGCATCACAGGAATAAATTACATTTTAAAATATATTCAAATAGAACCATTTTCTATTTTTTACATTTTAATTTCAGAACATGAATTTTTTTTCTATATTTTTAATCAAATAAATGCAGACTTGCAAACATTTTCTGTCTGCCTTTTAAAACTCTGTCTCTAACAATTTTGCCTGTAAATTCTGATTTTCCAGTTTGTCTATTAATAGACAGAAAGACAAATAAAATGCAAATGTAATCCAATTATATATAGATACTGTACAAGTCTATGTGAAATGCATATCAAATAAACATTTTTGACAAATTGCAATACATCTTTAAGGACCTGGCCCAGGATAATTTTCCCAGTCTTTCTGCATTCTCCTTAGGGTGTCATGTAAATATTTGTGACTCAGATTAGCAGGCGGTTTGACTCAAAAGGTTATTATGCAGAATCTGGATTTCCTCAGTCTCTGGCCTTTTAGCCTCTAGAATCCTGTGGCATGAAAAGATTTATAATATTCATGGTTCATCTATGTTTTGAGGGGTCATACGTGGTACAGAGTGCCACTGACTCATCTGGTTGCTCTGATGGATTATTTATTCAGACATTTTAATGGGTTGCCAAGTCTTTGAGGTCACTTTTAAGTATCTTGAGTGGTATGAGTAAAGTGTTTGAAATTGTGTGGGTCACTTATCATTCTAATTGAGATCCAGTGATTGGTTTATCTATTTCTCACACTTTCATCACAGGCAGAATCAAATTAGTGTGGAATTAATCCGATTACCAGAAATGTCGATTTGAATGTTGGACAATGGCAGGTCAAGAGTTCACATCCTGAATACTTAAAATGTCAAATTTGTGATTAGCACTTGTTATAGCATTTAAACAGTCAAACAAAGAGAAATTAGAACTTTCATAATTTTACTAACTGGCGCACGTTTTATTTTCCATTGATTCTTTTCATTAAAAAAGACTGCAGTTTAAATAACTACATTTTTACATTTTGTGAACAAATATGAATGAAAAATATTTCAAAAGATTCCATTTTAAATAAATGCAGAACTTTCTACTCAAAGAATCCTGAGAAAATGTATCACGATTTCCAATGAAAAATATTACACAGCACAACTGTTTTCAACACTGATAATCAGAAATGTTTCTTGAGCAGCAAATCAGCATATTAGAAGGATTTCTCAAAGATAATGTGATAGTTATTGTAAATTGTAATAATACTTCACAATATTACTGTTTTATTAATTTTAATATTACTATATTTGTATTTTTGATCAAATAAATGCAACCTGGGTGAACATAAGTCTCTACTTTCAAAAACATTTAAAAGATCTTACAGAGATTCAAGTTTTTGAAAGTTACAGTGTGTGTAGACTTTGTCATCCATTTTACTATCTTCCATATTAAACTTAGTTCTGATCACATAGAAAAGTTGCACACGTCTCAAGTCGTATGATTTAATGCATAATTCATGTCTATAGCACAAACAATACTGTAAACGTTATGCAGCCAACTTATCTAGCAGTTGTTTGTTCAACAGTAATAGTGATTTGTGCCTTATTTATTTCATAAGTGGACATCCATGACATGCGGAGTCCCACAAGGCTCAATTCTTGCACCGCTCTTGTTCAGCCTGTATATGCTCCCACTAAATCAAATAATGAGAAAGAACCAAATTGCCTATCACAGCTATGCAGATGATACCCAGGTTTACCTAACGTTATCACCAAATGACTACAGCCCCATTGACTCCCTCTGCCAATGCATTGATGAAATTAAAAGTTGGATGTGCCAGAATTTTCTTCAGCTAAACAAGGAGAAAACTGAAGTCATTGCATTTGGAAACAAAGATGAAGTTCTCAAGGTGAATGCATACCTTGACTCTAGGGGTCAAACAACTAAAAATCAAGTCAGGAATCTTGGTGTGATTCTGGAGTCAGACCTTAGTTTCAGTAGTCATGTCAAAGCAGTAACTAAATCAGCATACTATCATCTCAAAAACATTGCAAGAATTAGATGTTTTGTTTCCAGTCAAGACTTGGAGAAACTTGTTCATGCCTTTATCACCAGCAGGGTGGACTACTGTAATGGTCTCCTCACCGGCCTTCCCAAGAAGACCATTAGACAGCTGCAGCTCATCCAGAACGCTGCTGCCAGGATTCTGACTAGAACCAGAAAATCTGAGCATATCACACCAGTCCTCAGGTCCTTACACTGGCTTCCAGCTACATTTAGGATTGATTTTAAAGTACTTTTAGTCATTTATAAATCACCCAGTGGCCTAGGACCTAAATACATTGCAGATATGCTCACTGAATAAAAACCTAACAGACCACTCATATCATTAGGATCAAGTCAGTTAGAAATACCAAGGGTGCACACAAAACAAGGGGAGTCTTTTAGTTACTATGCTGCCTGCAGTTGGAACCAGCTTCCAGAAGAGATCAGATGTGCTAAAACATTAGCCACATTTAAATCTAGACTCAAAACTCATCTGTTTAGCTGTGCATTTACTAAATGAGCACTGTGCTATGTCCGAACTGACTGCACTGTATTTTATGTATCATTTTCTATTCTGTTCTTAACTGTTTTAATTCATTTTAAATCAATTTTTAAATCTTTTAAAAAGTTTTTAAATTCATTGTTTTTATTGTTGTGATTATTTTTTTATGATTATTTTACTTACTTTTATGTAAAGCACTTTGAATTACCATTGTGTATGAAATGTGCTATATAAATAAACTTGCCATATTTAAAAAAAAAAATGCATTTACACATTACTACTGCTGCTTTTCAAAGCTCACAAATATGCATATGTTAAAGATGCTCATTTATGAAATTAGCTGCTGTTGGATTGCAAGTTAAAAAAAGAACATTGACTTTGTGATGTGTAGTTTTACAGTTGTAAGAGCAGGACTTATTTTGCTTCCAATGCGCACACCTGAACTCCTGTGATTCCCAGCTGAATCAACAGACTTTGACAAAACTAATAGGACAGGGTTGCACTGCTAACCATACAAATGATCTGAAATATTTAATAGGGATTATGGTTATTTATGTGAGAAACTTTGTGAAGAATCAGAGAACATTTGACTAGACTGTAACTGCTTCTTGCCAGTCTTTTTATATATTCCTCTTATATAACTTGGACATATAATAAAAACACATCTTGTTCCATCTCTACACGGCCAAAGTGATTTAGCCACCTCAGTCAATGTTTACTTGTCGATTTTAAAAATACATAGGCCAAAAGGGAGACAAAACAAGATTTTTACATTTTCTCAAACAAATGCGAGCGCTGCTTTCCCAAGCAAACCTCACCACAACAATGCTAGCGTGTTCTGGGTGTCTGCCACTTGGACTTCATGCAAGCTTGAGCGCATGCTGATAGCACCACTATTTCTGTACTAACATTTCCATTGACACTTGAGGATTAGGTTTACAAAGACTGATGTAGCAGCATTCAAAGCCATATTTCTTTGGAGGCGTGCAAGTCACTGAATTCAGCTGATGTGCTGAGTTTTGCTGCTTGATCATCCATAAAGTTTCCATCTATTTTTCAAAGAATGGTAAGCATTTTTCATATAAGAAATGCTTTGTTTGGACTTCTAAGAAGATGAATATGCCTCAAGACGCACTAAATTTAAGGTATTCTTTTTATCACTTGAAAACTGCGGACTGTGTGTGAGAGAGAGAGAGAGAAAGAGAGATCTACATTGCTGCGTTTGCACTATGATATTGCTGGGAGGATTTTTTTAATTACAAATTATATGTAAGTAGGGATGCACCGAATGTTCGGCAACCGAAATTATTCAGCCGAAAATAGGAAAAATTGCTCTTTCAGTGTTCGGCCGAATAAGTGAATAAATTGTACCGAACAATGACGTGACCTGATCAAATAGTTCGTTTGCGTTTAATACCATTCCAGCTTCTGTGGCTATTTTCATGACGCGAAATATTATGGCTGAATTATATCATGTTTTTACAATTTATTTTTGCTAAAAACTCCAAAACTGTATTTGGCTTAACTCTGTTAAAAATCTCTTCAAAGGAGTTAAGCGATCAGATAGCAACCAGCATAGAGTGAGAGGCACGCACTCTTTATAACGTGAAATGGCCTTAAACAATTAGTTAATAAACTGGAGAATGTTCTAATTTTAATACACGAATACACAAACTGCATGTATTGTGACAGCGCTGCAAGAGCTTGCGTCGCTATCTGCTTGTTAGCCAGGGTTCAAAGTCCAAAGCGTGAGGAAAATCTGCGCTGAAACAGTGTTACTCGTCACTTGCTCAGTCACATTTTTATTAATTTTTGTAAGGCATGTGACAATGTGATACGTGCGACAAACATCTTCCCAAATTCATCATGAGAATCATTTATAAGTCTGCTGTTGTCAACAAAAAGAAGCACTGAGGTCTTCCTGCGGGTTTCTGCCAAAATAAAAACTGTGAGAAAGCAAGAACTCCAAGCAAAGCAAGACAAAAACAGTAAAAAGCACGTTTTGGCTATTTAATTTATGCAATGGTGAAAAAAATTGGCAAAATACTTGGGGAAAAAAAGTGGAAAACCGTTTTCAGTATTCAGCCTTCGTCCCAGTGTTTCATTTTGTTCGGCTTCGGCTAAGAATTTTCATTTCGGTGCATCCCTAATTGTAAGCATAACATTTGACATTATAAAAATTCATTAAAATGTCAGAATGCCTTTGTATTTGTTTGGTCTCTGTTTTGCTTTAATGACATAACACTCAAGCAGCATTAATGAACTCCACAAAATTATGTTCTTCAGAATGTGATTTCTTCAGGTGGTTTTTCACAAATTATGTTCTTCAGAATGATTTGAGAAGATCCAATAAGCATCTTCTTGAGCTACAATGGAAGCAAACATCAGATCATTTGGACAAATAAGTGGTCAACATCACAAATTATTTGATTAGTGATCTCATAGTGAAACAGTGGTGAATCCTAAATATTTCCACTTAAAAGTTGTCTTTGCTCAATTTCTCACTAACCTAAAATTTTCCATTTATTTCTAGGTTTAACAAATAGAACATTGGGTTTTCCAAAGTGGTCTCTGACTTTTGGACCCCACAGTACACTATCTCTCAGATTAAACGGGCCAATCAAAGGTAATTCACAGGAGTGCTTATCGCAAGTGACCTAACAGCTAAGAGGCTTTTCATGTTTCCTCTGGCAGCTTTACCAGATGGGGTGTAAGGGTCATTTGGCCAGCTGAAATGGGTCAGTGACAGACAGGAACAAAGCAGAAATGCCTGCAGAGCAACATCCAGGCCTCTATTCGCTCCTCTGACTCAAACAGTTTTCCGTGTCTGCTGTAGAGTCATCTTTCAGCAGAGCTGTGAAGTGTTGCCAGAGTTCCTCTGGAACACAGTCAGACACAGAAGCCAGAGACACTGAGAGCTGAGATACCACGGGTGTTATTTTGCCTGAGCGTTATGCTTGCCGTATTCACTTTACAGCTCTAGACACCTACTATATGTCAACAATTATCTCATTTGTATACATTTTATTTGTCCAAGGGAATTTTAGTATAGGAAAAATCCAAATTTGATACTTAAATTAAGTCTCCTGACCCTGCTGGAAGAGAAAAATTTTGCTAGTTCAGATGGTCGGCAAGACATTTTGCTGGTTAAGAATTCTGAAAGAAAAACCAGAATCCAAAACACATCATATTCTGGTGACCAGATCCGTCATTACTATGTACTAATGTCTGTGACAAGGACTGTTTTTGTAGTTTTGCAGGAATTTCTGCTCAAAGCAAGACAGAAAGAGACAGATAAGATAAATGCTGTTTACTGAAGGAAGTCTTGAGAGTAACAGATTTCTAAATATGGGAGTTAATTATGTCTCTTCATAATTATAAATAGAATGATAAAGAAAATGAGCCGTTCTAGTTGGATGTTTGTTTGTGTTGTGTGTGTGGGTCAGGTTGTGCTATCTAGTCCTAACAAGGATAAAACCTGAAATCCCCAACAGTGAGGGGCCATCAGTTGACACAAGGACATCAGCTTAAAGAAATAGTTCAGCTGGAATGCTGGAAATCAGGGTTTGCAAACCCATGTGAAATATAGCATACCCTGAAATTTTATTGCAATAATTCAATCATTTAAGAACACATTTACGTGTTCACAGTTCTTTCATTAATCACATTGCATATAGAGTAGCCTAAATAAAATTATTATAATTATCAAATAATTATAATATGTATATATTATTATAATTAGATATTAAAATAATTATTAGTATGATTATTAATAAGAATATCGAAACAAAAGCTGATAAAGTCAATTAAAAAAAACTAATACAAGATTAAATATTTTATTAATTTACTGCAAGTTACAATATTGATTTCTTACATTTTTTAACTACTCTCAAACGGTCGAGATGTAAACATTTTATATTCTCAAGGCTATTTTTGGGCAGAATAATGCTGAAATGCTATAAACTAAAATGTCGGACATTATGTGATTGTGTAAATAAAGTGAACATATAAAGCTAGTTACCTTTCAGTCAGAAGGGACGCAAACTGTTTCGATGCACGTGCTTCTTCCAGCGATAAAATACTTTACCGATATTCATTCTCGCCTTGTTTTTGGTTCCCTCGCTTTCTGGTCTTTTTACTTACTTTTGTCTTTGTATTCCTTAAGATGCTTGGCTGTGTAAGCCCTTGTTGGCAGATGAGAAATCGTCAACATTTCGCTGCCAAAACTTGTAAAAACCGCTCCAAGTTCATCTAACGCGCTCTTAGCTTCCGGCTTCCCAAATATGGACTTCCCTCTGTGAACGCGCCAAATTACTGGCTGGTAGAAAGTGCTTAAATTGGCTAAACAATCCGACCGCGGTCGCTTATTTCTTTCTTCACTCTTGCAGGGAGGTTAAAGAGAGTAGGCATGTAATAAGGAGAGACGTCTATTTTTAATACAAACTCCTAAAAATAGTAATTATAATCAGGGTGTGATTTGCCTTTGGGATAGGAGGTGACGCTGCTTTTGATATGACCATTTTAAATATCATAAAACAAGGACAGAATAAGTTTTGCACATGAAATAAATTTGGTGAAACCACCACAGAGATCGGCGAGCAGTTCATTCTTCAACATTCTTAAATGTTCCATTGAAGATAAGAAGTCATGAGACTGGAACATCGTGCAAGTAAGCGAATTAAATGTTTAAATATAAGGTCAAATGTTTCTATAAGCAGGGTGCGAATTACACAGTGGCATAA
>JAFVLL020021656.1:0-12549 GCA_021397915.2 Tor tambroides
TTAACACTTTTGTACTTAATGTGCAGAATGACCACCACTTTAATAAGTTACAAGTGATGAGTAGTTTACACCTTAGATTACGGGATTCAGAAAGCTTTGTAAATGATTTTTAAATGTTTGAGATAACAGTACAATGTTGACAATTCAATGATTTATAAGTGATTAATAATATAGTAACTAGTAACTTTTAACCATTAAGGATCTGTCTGATTATTTCATGATGCTATTTTTTTAAAGATAACTTATGACAGATTTGTAAATCGTTAGCATATCACTTAATCATTTGTGAATGTATAGTAATGTTTTGTAAATCAGTGGTTCTCAAACTTTTTACACCAACTACCACCTCAGAAAATATTTGGCTCTCCAAGTACCACCATAATGACCAACATTAAAATACAGTAGCATAGTAGGACTAATTATTCAGTTATAGCTATGCACAGTTCAAAACGAGACAGTTTTATTCCTAATAAGAATATTTATTATTGTTGGCCACTTTAAACATTGTAAATACAGTTTGAACATTAACACTGCACGTTGCTTACATACAGGTAAATAAAACTTAAATGATTAAATTAAAATGAACTGTATCTAAAAGTTAAACAACTCTTGTTTCTCTTGTTAATACATTTGGTCAAAATCGCACGACATAAAATGCGAACAGCGATGACATTTAAAACGTAAAAAAGTGTATTGGCTACAACTAGACAGCAAATGCTAAGACTCTTCTCTTTTCTTTATACACACAAACAGTGTGTATAAAGAAAAGAGAAGTATATAGTGTGTATATAGTGTGTATATAGACAGTGTTTCTTGAGTAAAGAAAACGCTGTACTTATTCAAACATCAGTTCTTTATTTACCCTTGTATTGCGAAGACGAAGACGTCTGTCTTCAAACTGTGCGGCAGTTCTGGTGCTCCTGTCCCAGCAGGACGAACATTCACATGTTGTGTCTCATGATCGTGTTTAGCAATGCAGTGGTAGGGTTACGCTCCCGTTTTTTTGCTGTTCTTCTCCATCATGAAAGGTTATCATCTGTCATTAATATTAATCCAGCAACACAAGACAGAAAATCACTCACTGCTTTTGAATTTTTAGTAGTTTTAATAACAATCACTGTTTAATTTGTACATTGAATTCTGTTTTATTTTTAAAATACCGACAATACTCACACAACGACAATAATTTTAAATTGAAAAAAGGCACACAAAAAAACCTTACAACAAAAAAAGAGTTTGTTTTTACAATAACATATTTATAACAATGTTTTATAATGTATATCGGTGTCACTGATTAAAGTGTTAGTCATTTACTCACCCTCATGTTGTTCCAAACCTGTATGAATTCTTTGTTCTGGTGAACACAAAGGAAGATATTTTAAAGAATGTTTGTAACCAAGCAGTTCCATGGTATTTTTTTCCCTACTATGGAAATCGGTGGTGCCCAAAACTGCACCATTTTGGGGGTACTATTAAGTCGATTATTTCATATATTTATATGATGTGATGTTCTTTTTGTGTACATTGTTACATAAAATGCTCTTACCTTGTTTCTTTTCTTCACCCAGTTCCTTAGGACAGACCAGCCTGTGATCTCCTAAGACACCCAAATCCACCCCTGGTCCACGATCATTCCCACACCTGTGTCTCACCACAGTCCATCACCAGTGTCTGTCATGCACAGTCTGCACCCTGCCTACTGCCAGTATTATGGATTATATATATTATTATTATGGATTATATTATTTATGTTCTGTTAGAGATATGCCATTCACAACATAATCATTACACAATATCAAGCTCAAATTTAGTCTTGCTTGTTTCCCTGATTTGATACTGTTCACAATGTAGCATGGTCTCTCCTACCTTTGTGCATTGTTGTTAAAATATGTCCTTAATATTTGTATTCTCTGATTATGCCTTAAGTTTATTATTTAAAAGCAAATGAACAATCTTTCTCTAGAAGAGATAATAGGTGTGTTTGACTTGAAACGGTGATGCACAGACCGATCGAAGTATGACATCAAAGTACCGCGAGAGCATGACCGTTTCTTATGCTTTTGAAACGCTCTCGTGATACTTTGGTGTCATACTTCAATCGGCCTGGCAGTGCCACTTTGCGTTGAACACACCTAAAGTGTAAACTCTCATGGTCAGCTCTGGGTCTTGTGCAGTAATACAGGGTTCCCGCGGGTCCTTAAAAAGTCTTAAATTAAAATCCGGGTAATTATTGTCTTAAATTTACCGTAAAGTTGCTGTAGGTATTAATTTTTTTGCCGGTGCGTTTAATGGCGATGGGAAAGCAGAGTGGCCCACCGTAAAACATCTAATAGTTGATTAATTTTAGTATGGTGTGAAATGAGAGTCTCCGCGATTTAATAGCTGTTTACGGTACGTCGGCTACAGACGCTGACGTCAGGCTGCGTGTCGCCATTACGCGGTTGTCGAGGTGAGGTTCAAAATGCAAAGAAGATGGGGAAGTGCAAATTTAAAAAAAGAGAAAAAGATCAATTCAATGTGCCAAGTAATCCACATTATATAATAATAATATTATTATTAACAACAACAACAACAATAATGGTTGTGCTTATATAGCAGAGAGAGAGAGAGAGAGATCAAAAACATCCATCAAAACCCCTGACACACACACACGAATATGCATTCACATATTTACAGAATATTTACATGAATATTCTCTATCCATTGGTTTCTCTCATTAAGAGTCATGTGATACCATTTGTGTTTTCAAACAGTTATGTACATTATTTGTCAACTTTTTGGCTTGGAAAAGGCTGTTTTGAGGACTTTCATTATTGAGCTTATTTATGATGGAGACTGCTTTAAGTGTTGGAAGTATTATTATTCTGTCTCCCACTCAGCCATGATGGAGTCCGCTTTAAGTGTTGTTATTTTCATTATTCTATATGGTTCCTTCATGCAATGCATTGTGTTGTTTAGTGTAATCCAACTTATGTATGTTATGTTGGCTCTGTTCTGCATCACAAAGGAACAAAATAAAAATAAAAAAAAATGAAAATGCCAACTGTGAGCATTGCACATAATTGATAACAAATGGAAAACTTTAAGTTTTGATTTCCATTGTAGGAGGCAATAAATTGAGTATTCCAAAGAAATTGTTATGACATTTTTGGGTCTTAAATTATATTTGTTGAGGTCTTAAAAAGGTCTTAAAAAGCATTAAATTTTACTTTTAAAATGGTGCAAGAACCCTGTAATATGAGCAGGTGATCAGTGTCATCACCTTACTTTATTTTGAAATGCTATATTGACCTAGATTCACCTAGGTTTAAAACTGTTTAATAAATTTAATTGGGAAAGAACAAATTATTCAGTGTCGTTAATGTTGTGAGGCTGCATAACATTTGGTCAGATGAACATTTGTGTAGTCTGTTTCCTCCTGAGGTTTCTACCTTATATAGTTAAATATCTAAAAAGTATTGTCTTTGTAACCTCTGTCAATAAATATTGAAAGCACAATTTTTTTTTATGGTGCTTTTAAACAAAATATTAAATGTAATATGTGAGGTAAGCCATGGCTGGGTGTATATTACACAATTTTAATATATGCCATGGAGGTAAAGAACTACATGAACTGAAGCCATAAATCACCTCTTAATTATAATGATCAGGGGTTAAAATTATAATGATCATGAGTTCAAATTCAACACTGATCCAACACCCCTTTCTGTAATTACTGAACTAGCCATTTATAATCTTCAGGAGCACTTGTTTGTGTTTAAGAAGGGTTGGAGCTGAACTTTGCAGGAAGTTGTATAGTTATATAGACAGGTAAGTCTTGGGTGTAATTATTTAATTTTACCTTGAAAAGGTAAAGTGATTGCTCTTAATCTGTCATTTAATTAGAGGTAGGATGTACAGTAATTTCATTAAATACTGAACATTTCTGTGTAAAACAATAGCGAATTTAACAAACACGTCTCAAGTTTAACATTAAAATTTGTTCTTGTCAGTCCAAAAATAATTTTATGCATTATGATTTCAAACATTAAGTAATGCAATATTTGAGTAATTAATACAGTATCTCATTACACTATTGAAGTACAAAAATAACTTATAATTACTTTGTAGTAACTTGCTCAATATCAAATATTATATGTACATTTAATCGTTAATCCAATCACCAAGCTTGTAATTTTGAACACTTAACTTTTAAGTAGTCAAGGGTCTAATATGCTCTCTACAAAATAATTTGTATAGGTATGTAAGATCAAATTTATCTCTATTACAGAAGGATCAAACTAACGGATAGTTGGACAAACAGATTTAAAAGTACATGATGTATTACGTGGTTAAAAGTTGTTCCTTTTTTTCTTTTTGTATTGTGCTTTTGGTCTCATTTGTTTCCAGTAAAGACTGTAAGTCACATTTTGCCTGATCATTTAGAGCAATATATATTAATGTCCATGTAAAACGCACAGTGTTATTCTGTGTGTAAAGAAAAAAGTGCCCGAGTGTTGGTGCCTCATTGTAAACATTAATATGACAAAAATGTGACAAGGAATATGAATCCATTATCTACAAAATAATGTCATGTTTGCTTTTAAACATGCTATACGTTCTTGTAGAAAGAAAAGCAAATATCAAAGAATATGGATTTTAAATAATCGTTATTTCTTCACGTATTTCCCTATAAATTAATTAAGCTGCAGCTTCCCATCCTGACGCACATATCCGGCATATTTCGGGTGAAAAAGATACGTCGTATAGATGTCATTTAGAGGTAGGGAAGACGTCTCATTTAACAGCTCAAACAGCCGATCAAAATACGACTATAAAAAAAGAATGCGATGTTTTCCAGATGATACGCTCTTTAGCAGACGTCTCCGCGACGTACGTGTGCTATCTGGGATGAGATAGTTTGGAGGAATCTTGACTAGTTTTGGTCGCCTACCGTTGGCGGCCGTTGACTCACTCGCGCCACTCCTCATTCAGTCGACGCGAGTCTTCAGAGGTGAGCTTCATTTATACAGGCATCAAGCACACTTCAGTTATGTTTAAGCGCCATTTTACAGGTGAGCATGTGAGGAAAACAGCTTGAGATCTCTGAGGGGAGTTGATGGGAATCCATCTCAAGTTTTGAGCTTTTATTTCTACTCTTTCTGCCATCTTTGGATCGATTTTGTTACTTTACATGATAAAAATATGCTGGAACAGATACTGATAAATACATCACATTGAGCAAATATGAAAAGATTAATATAGGTAAATGTGAATAGCTATAATTTGATGCTGGAAATACTAGTGCTTAGGTGCTTTGTATTGCTGTTAGTTTTAAGATTGTTGTCAGTTTCTGCGCACAGAACTAACATTTACATTATAATTACTTTATTGCAATGAATGTACTTAGAAAAACTATATTTACATTCATATGGACATGCTGCTGTAGTTATTTAGCTGTAGTGGTTAATGAAGATGAGTGACATTAGTGTTTGTTTTTGTATTATATATGTCATATTGAGAAAACGACTCCTATAATCTTTTTCTAAGAGCAAACACTCAGAATAAAGTCAGATGAGCTGCCGATGATCCTGAATGTCTTGTTGAATGAGTGTTGATTGAGGCTCATCAATATTAACAGAGCTGCTGAAAACACTCTTTATTTCATGTCAATAGTTCCTGTTCTCACCTCATTTATTATGCTGATGTCTTCAGAGCTCCTGTAAATTGCCACTTCAAGCTCATTTCATTGGTGTCAACAAAAGGTAGGCAAGTAATTGCTTACAAATTTGTACATTTATATGTTTCTGTGCTGTCAAATGCTTTTCATAGTTTTTTACTACTTTGAGAAATTTGCCATTAATTAAGAAACCGAATGTTAAAATTAAAAATAAAAATGTGAATTAGCATCAGTTACTTTACGATACACCGATAAATGCTTACATTTGTCAATTAGTATATGTGTGAAAGACAATACTGGGTTTATATGGCAAAAACAAAACTATATATATATATATATATATATTAGTGCTGTCAAACATTTAATCACGATTAATCACTAATGAAAACCCCAAATTCAGTATCTCAGAAAATTATAATATTACTTAAGACTAATACAAAGAAAGGATTTTTAGAAATCTTGGCCAACTGAAAAGTATGAACATGAAAAGTATGAGCATGTACAGCACTCAATACTTAGTTGGGGCTCCTTTTGCCTGAATTACTGCAGCAATGCGGCGTGGCATGGAGTCGATCAGTCTGTGGCACTGCTCAGGTGTTATGAGAGCACAGGTCGCTTTCAGCTTCACAAAATAAGTTTTTGTTTACATAATATGTGTACTGTGTATGTTTATTATGTATATACAAACACACACACACAATATATATTTTGAAAATATTTCCATATATTTACAAGTATATGTTTATATTCATACAATTCATATTATTTAATATATAAATATAACATTTTTCATAAATAAATGCATACATGTATGTGTATTCATAATAAATATACACAGAACATTTACATATATTATGTAAATAAAAGCTTTTATTTTGGATGCAATTAATGACAATTAATTGTTTGACAGCACTAATGCACACACACACACACTTAAATAGAACAAGAGTCATTCAATGACATATCCAAACACTGTATCATAGGATCATAGTGCAGCCCAAAAATACTCATTAATTGTAATTTTTTGTGTTTATACTTTGACATTGTCCTTCAAACCACTAGGTTTTACTAAATTGGCAGCAATACATTTTTAATCATTTAAAATAATAACATTTAGTATGATCCCTTATTCTTTTATATGCTTACAGGCTGTACAGAATAACTATGCGGTTTCATTTTA
The DNA here is from genome assembly GCA_021397915.2 of Tor tambroides. NCBI lineage: Eukaryota > Metazoa > Chordata > Actinopteri > Cypriniformes > Cyprinidae > Tor > Tor tambroides. The sequence continues at coordinate 6,840 of JAFVLL020021656.1, forward strand.
ATTTTTTAAGTTAATTTTTTTTATTTGATTCAAACACTAAAATTTGACATCTGGTCTTTGACCCTATACAAACATTCAATAACTGCTATATTTTTTATTTTGGCAGATCAGCTCCTCCCACACTGGAATGCATCATCAGTGAAGCTCCTCCCATCATCAGTGAAGCTCCTCCCACAGCAGTTCAGCAATAAATGCTGGACGATTCCCATCAGTTCAGAAGTGAAGACGAGCATCAGAGCATCAGGAAGAGCTGAAATCTGACCAAAGACTGAGTTTATTAAAGAGGACAGAGAGAAGATGAGAGATCCAGAGCCCTGCAGAATCAAACACACTGAAGATACTGAACAACAAACAGGTTGGTGTTTATTCTTCATTTATGATTAAGGATGCAAAATTCTGGGAATTTTCAAAGTTGGAAAACGTGAAATAAACTGGAAATGTTATATTAGCCTATAACAGAAAATTAAATGTAGTTGAAAAAACATTTTGCAGCATAATCTTGGTTAAAACAACCAGATTTAATGCAAAGAAAACTGAACAAGTGCATTCTTCAGTAAGGCAACGCAAGGCAAGGCAAGTTTATTTATATAGCACATTTCATACACAGTGGTAATTCAAAGTGCTTTACATAAAAGGAAGTAAAAAAGTTATTAAAAGAAATAAAAAAAATAATCACAGCAATAAAAACAAGGAATTAAAAATAATAAAGACATGGAATTAGAAATTGATTTAAAATGAATTTAAAACAGAAATAGAAAATGATTATACATAAAATACAGTGCAGTCAGTTCGGACTGAACCTCACTGTTGTGTTAACTGTATGTGTGACAAAATTGTTGTTAAAGGCATAGTTCACTCAAAAATCCTGTCATCATTCTGTCACCCTCATATTGTTTCAAACCTGTATGAGTTTCTATTTTCTGTTGAACACATGAAAAACTTATTTTGAAGAATACTGAATTCTAGTTGCTGGGCCCCATTGACGTTTTATTCAGTGGGGCCCAGTCAATGGGGGACCAACATTTTTTTGTTACAAACATTCAAAATATCTTTTGTGTTCAGGAGAACAAAGAAATTCATATTGGTTTAGAACAACCTGAGGCAGAGTAATTGATGACAGAATTTTCATTTTTGGTTAACTGTCCCCTTAACTTGCTGCTAGCTTTTATCTCAGAAATAATGTAACTTCTGTTTTCATATTGCAACTGGTCCCAAAGTCAAAGTGTATGAAATCTATTCAGTAATTTATTTGATGTATAAATTTCAAATTTCCAATTAATTCCCTTTAACTCCTGTAAATTCTCATTAAGTGTCCAACTTGGAATATTACCAAAATTAAGTTCCCCTAGACAGGGCCGCATTAACACCGTAAGAGGCCCCTGGGCTTTACCTCTTGAGGGGCCCTTCATCAAGGAGAACTACATTCTACATTCACTCAATCTTGATAATCACAACACGTGAGTCATCAGCCTTTAATTTTGAAGCAATAAATGCCATTAACAAAACATCCAAACATAAAGGTCTGTCATATAAAATATACACAAATACCACTGCATGAACTACACGCAAAATGTCGGACATATTTTACACAGATAGAGTCGGACTTGTAACCCAAAGGTTGCAGGTTCAAGTCCCAGGTCCAGCAGGGATTGTAGGTGGGGGGAGTGAATAACCAGCGCTCTCTCCACCCTCAATACCACGACTGAGGTGAGACCCTTGAGCAAGGCACTGAACCCCCAACTGCTCCCCGGGCGCTGCAACATGGCACTGCTCCGGGTGTGTGTTCACTACTGTGTATGTGCACTTGGGTGGGTTAAATGCAGAGCACAAATTCCAAGCGTGAGTCACCATACTTGGCCACAAGTCACCTCCTTTCCTTTCCTTTCCTTTCCTTTCCTTTAAGTTAGGAACAGCACAGGAACATAAATTAGTCGAGGTAAATGTAGCCTACACCTTCACATAACAGTCTGTGCACTTCTGATTTACCTTCACAGATATGTCCTTCTGCTTGTTGATCTTTGCATTTTTTTTAAATCACTCATTTTTAATGCAATAACTAATGAGTGAAACCTTTGTCATGAGCTGCAGTAGCAAAGTTTTTAAGTGTTTACCATCAAAGTTGTATTTTAGCCTTTTTAATTAGGTCCACAATAAGGCCAACGGCTGGACAATAAGGACTGCCCGATCAGATGGCCTGGTGCCAGTTTTAAGCCTTGCCGACTTAAACATTCAAGAGAGTTTAAAGCATTAAAGGGCTAGAAGACATGAAAGGTAGGTCCATTCAGTATGTTCTGTGCGCACACAGAGCCGCGCATCTCAGTGCGCGAGCCCCAAATTGCTTTTTTTTTCGCAACTTGCGCTTGGACAGAATATAAACACACGAGTAGGCTATGCAATGTTATTTTACATTTGATTATTCAGTTTCTGTACATGAACATCTACAAACTCCAAAACATTTTTTTTTCTTTGTTGGTGCTATTGCTTATAATTTGTTCATTTGTTCTTACTGACTTGTTCACTTGTCTTCAGTTGGAATCGAGAATTGCAAAATTGAACTGGTATCTATAATTTTGGCATCAAAAACAATGATAACAAAACTATTTTATTTTTGGTAGCAGGGCAAGTAAAAATTTCAACCACTGTTGAGCCCTTATGGCCAAATCACATAATGTGATCTGAGTCCGTGTCGCAAAGATGAAGATGATCCTGACTCGCCATAGACGCGAATTTATAGAGAAGTGCATCTTCACGGATTATAATGAAAGAGTTTTTGTTTTCGATTTGATTTATTTCGTTAAGTAGTAATTTAAAGCTTTCTATAGATATGTTTATCATGTCTGTGAGGCATGAGGCATTCTCTCTCCTCTCCACCTGTAGCTGGTGTGTGGTGAGCGCACTGGCGCCGTTGTCCTGTGGCTGCCGTCGCATCATCCAAGTGGATGCTGCACACTGGTGGTGGTTGAGGAGAGACCCCCCATTGTAAGGCGCTTTGGGTGTACAGCAATACACAATAAAAGCGCTATATAAATGCCTCATTCATGTATTCGCTGACTTTCGGTTCATTTTTGTGAAGCGCTCCTGTTCAAGACGAGATGGTGCATCATTGTTTTCTTTATTTTATAAAATTATTTTATATGTTTTATGAAAAGTTTTGTTGATATTGTGAGTGCACACAAATAAAAGTAGACCCTTTACAGTTACGAATGATGTATTACTCTTATGAGCAGAAATTATGGCGCAAGTTGTTTCCATTGAAAAAAAATGCAATTGAGTGCGCTGGTGCCTCCATGTCCTGCGCTTTAACTTCCACTCTCCACACAAACTACTGGATACAGTGCACGTTTATCTAGGTTTAACATTTAAACACTGTTATATGCTTGAACTGTTTTAGTGTATCTATAGATTTTATTTTAGGCAATTCGTGGTGATTTGAGAAGGCTATTGATCAAACATGGTTATGATCATCCGGTCTGCCGCTTTTAAGAAAGAAAAAAAACTTATTTAACGAAAAAAAATGCTCCAAACGTTTTTCTAAATAACTTAATAAAAAAACAAAACGAAATATAATCACTTTGCCGTTACATACAACACTGAACTATTTTAATAGCTGAAACAGTATAATCTGATTTGGGAGAAGGGGGAAAAAAGACGGGCTCGGGACGGACTCGGGCTGGTAATTCTGTTAAGCTGTCGGACACGGGCCGGGCTAGGGCCTGAGCGTCTCGGGCCAGGGCCTAAATTTGAGGCCCTAGCCACCCTAACCCCACCCCACCCCAAGTGGTTAATTATTAGACTAATAGCCTGTGTCTTACTACTGATGTGACCTACCTGCCATGATCTGCATCGGCATCTTCTCCTAGCCCCGCGTTAATATGCCTTGAGCACAGAATTTTTCTCTTTTCTGACAGGCTGAAACTTCTCACGCAGCTCTTGCGACTCACAAGCCCGCACGTGCATTCAAAGCAAACCGATAAAGCGTAATTTTAAGGGAACAGTCAACTCGTTATAAAATGCAGTTACAATATTTTCCGGCATCACCGGGGCCCCCCTCAATCCGGGGCCCTGGGCTTAAGCCCAGGTAAGCCCGTGCATTAATGCGGCCCTGCCCCTAGAAATTTTCCAATCCTTTGCAACCCTGTTCATGATGCTGAAGAACATTCAATTTAGAAGTTAAGCACTTCATCACATTTAGATAAAGTTAAAATTATAGTTTACAACATTGTTTTTTTTTTATTAAATATATTTTTTAACCAAAAAGGGTAGCTCTCCCAAAAAAGAAAATTCTCCCATCATTTATTCACCATCGGGTTCTTCCAAATCTGTTTAAATTTCTTTGTTCTGCTGAACACAAAGGATGATATTTGGAAAAATTTGGAAGAATGTCAGTAACCAAACAGATATCGCCCCCCAATGACTACTACAGTATTTATTTTTTTCTACTATTTTTGTTATGGAAGTAAATGGGGGACAAACTCTGTTTGGTCCTTTAAAAATAACATTAGATGATTGATAGTTCTCACTACAAAAATAAAATAAAAATTGTGCCTCAGTCATTCAGTTAATTTATAAAACGCACCAGAATCATCATGTTTTACAGCAGCTGTCTTGTTTCTGCTATTACATCAGGACTCATTTTAATATTTCTCTCTTTAAATTGATTTATTTAAAGTTTTTTTTTTTTTTTTCAGAGCTGATGGAAGAGAGCGAGGAGAGTGAAGAACTGAGTGAAGTGGAGGAGAAACATCATGACAAACCTGGAGAAAAACCTTTGAATCACTCAAGGACTAAAAATACATTTTTAAAGAAAAGAGCCAAGAAATCTTTTACCTGCACTCAGTGTGGGAAGAGTTTCCCATACAAAACAATACTTGAGTGTCACATGAGAGTTCACACTAGAGAGAAGCCCTTCAAGTGTGATCAGTGGGGGAGGAGTTTCACACATTCAGCAAACCTTAGAGTACACATGAGGATTCACACTGGAGAGAAGCCGTTCGCGTGTGATCAGTGCGGCAAAACATTTCATTGGTCATCAGACCTGAAGACTCATCTGACAGTTCATACGAAGGAGAAGCCAAATTCCTGCTCTGAATGTGGAAAGAGTTTTTCACTGCTGCAGAGTTTACATGTACATCAGAAAATACATACCGGTGTGAGAGAGTACTTGTGCTTTGAATGTGGGAAGACTTTTACTACAGCGAGACTGCACCAGAGGGTTCACGCTGGAGAGAAACCTTACAAGTGTTCACACTGTAACAAGACATTCAGTCGGTCAGGACATCTGAAAGCTCATGAGAAGATCCGCAGCAGAGAGAAGCTGCACACGTGTGATCAGTGCGGAAAGAGTTTAGCTTTTAAAAGTCACCTGAAGATACACATGAGGATCCATGCAGCAGAGAAACCACATCACTGCAGTCTATTTAGGGAAGGGTTTGTCCATTTACCTTCTTTATTCGCACATACAGACCAGTATTAATTTTGACAGGCATTTTTGATTTAGTCTTTGTCTTTATCTTGAGACGAAAATGCTTAATAGTCTTAGTCATATTTTAGTCATTTGATTCTTTCATAGTTTTAGTCTAGTTTTAGTCGATGAAAAGTCATTGCATTTTTGTCAACTTTTAGTCAAACTGCAGTTACCAACATTTATTTTGGTAGCTACAGGTGCTGGTCATATAATTAGAATATCATCAAAAAGTTGATTTCACTAATT
>JAFVLL020021657.1:0-11007 GCA_021397915.2 Tor tambroides
CTCCCCGCTTCACCCAAACCCGTGAGAGTCTGCGACACCTGCCACGCTCTGCTCCTCCAGCGCTGCTCCTCCAATGCCACGTAAGATAGAAATGACAGCACATCGTCACGAGGGCCAAAATCAGCTTTAACTCACAGACTGCATTGTCCAGGATCGTCAAATTGACCAAAATGGATGCACTCTGTTTCTCTGTGTTTGAAGTTTACATTTCATATAGGATAAAGCCTGTTGCCTCAGAGAAAACTTAATGGCACTTGTGCCAGATGGCCAATGCAGTGTTTGTCACAGAGCGTGCAATGAAAGAAATGAGTTTACAAATGGATTAATGACTCTGAGTGCCTCCATCTGGGCTGTAAGTAGACTGATTTAGATTATTTATACTAGTACAACACTCCCATGCATTGTAAGTATACTTTTGATATATAAGGGTGAACAGGTTTCATTCCTCAAGAGTCAAAAGTAAGCAAATGCAGTGACTTAAAGGGATATAATTTCTAGAGCAGTTGTATTTCAAATTCAGTTGAAATACATAACCTTACATTCGTGTGCCTGTGTAACAAGCCAAACTGACAAATAAGGATTTGAAATGTTTCCCTGAATCTAGATGGGCAAAAAATGTATGTATATGTAAGTGAAAATGTCACTGCTGCTCGAGAATGACTGAGGTGGAGTCACGTCAAATAGCACAGAAATAATGTTCTGAATATGGTGTTCAGGCTTCTTGTATGCAAACAGTATTATTTCACAATTGCAGATTTATCTTGGTACAGAAGTGGAACACTACTCACTTTGAGTATTTGTGCTAATGTTTGTCTGGATAATTACTCAAAATACAGCTGTTAACTTAAATGTGAAGTTTATGTATGAAACTATACATACGCCTTAAACCACTAAAGTTGATTATAATTCCACGTCTTGTGTGATGGATCTTAGCATTTAGGTGCTGCAGTACATACACTCATTCAAAGGTTTGGAGTCAGTAAGAGTTTTTTTTTTTTGTTGTTTGTTTGGAAAGAAATTGTTTTATTCAGCAAAGACGCATAAACTCTGCTGTAAGTAATTATGCACTAACCTAAGTTTCCTCAGTCCAGTAATTATTCATCTTGAAATATTACTAATAATATAAAAGTTAATGTTATGCTTACGTCAAAAACCAGTAAAGATTTTACAGCTGAAGGATGTGTACCACAACCTAAAGATGGATATTTAAAATTGTATAGAATTCCTCAAGTCCTTTTACCTGCATATATAGCTTTGCCATCACAGGAATAAATTCATTTAAAATACATTACTTAAACTTTTACATTAAACTAATAATATTACTGTTTTATAGTATTTTTCATTAAATAAATGCAGCCAAAACGTTTTAAAAATCCTGCTGACCCTGAAGGTTTAAATGGTAATGTACAAAACAAGGCTACACAAATCTTCCTGTGTATTAAAAACATAACATATAAATGGGCTGATAACATATGTTTCATCTAGCTTTGACAAAAGCAAGATATCACACTTTATTCTTACATTACAGTTGTCTTCAATGAACATTCTTGGGTCAAAAATAAAATATCAATAAAAGGTTTTATTCCATGGATGTGTAAATTTCACAGGTTTCAGTTAGAAATTTTACTGAGCAGCAAAAACAGGTAAACATCCAAAATGATGTTATTGCTTTGGGAAAGAAAATAAAAGTGCAATCTCACACACGCAACTTGGGCTTCAAGCTATTCAAACTCACTTCTGAGTCAAAATACATACAAAGCACATATCTTTAGTTAGATTTTAACACAATGTCATATAAAATTCATTAAGCAAAATGTACAGTAGCCGGTCAAATATATATATATAAGATGTGTAGATGGATTTAGATTTCATTCTCTTCGAGCCTGGAAAATAGTTTGGGCATATTTCATAGGAACATGTGAAATCATATTCATATAAAAAGACCTTCCAAGCTGGAAGTTCCAACTTTGGGTTGAAAAGTGCATGATTTGTAAGCATCCTCAATACATCCCCCTTAGTCCACTTCCTCGAGAGCCCATCCCACCAGAGTTGCCATAGAAACCTCCTCCACGGCCTGGAGTGTTTTTATGCCCCAAAACAAAAGACTTAGATTTGAATGTTGTCTTCACACCTTCTCATCCATACACTTCAACAAAACCATTACATAATAATCTCCACGCAGTCATACTAACCCATTTCGGACGGCCCACTTGAAGTTGAATTCAGGAAAAGCTCAATGTAACGATGCTCTGCAGGGAGGAAGACAGTGCAATGTGATACTGAAAACAACAGGACAGAGGTACAGTTTGACTAAGAGGTTTGGAGACAACATACGCATATGATTCTTGTCTTTTGACATGGCAGACACAGCATCTTCGTGAGATCTGAACTCGACGTCTGCCTCTCCTGTAGACTTTCCATTAGGTCCTACATCAATGTGCACTCTCACAGGAATTAAAGGGGCAAAGAACTGAAAAACAAAAAACAATACTTTCTGTAAAACAAAATATTTGAAGAATATATCCACAAGAAGTGGCAAAAGTGGTGTTTCTTACATGTGCGATATCCGCCTCTGTAGCGCGGAATGGTAGGCCTCTCATGTGCACAAAATGGCCGCTGTGAAAGCCTGAGTTTGAATCGCTGCTGTAGCCGTGACCCCCCAATCTTCCTCTTCCTCTGTCATCACGCACACGCTCTTCAAACATGCCATTACCAATGCAGTAGTTGTTAAAGCCATTGTAGTTGTCAAACCCACCATATCCTTAAGAAGAGATGAATCAATACTTTTAGATCACTTCATGACAGTGACAGAACTGTTCAAAAGTTTGAGATCACTAAAATGTTTTTAAAGTCCCCCTGTAGTCAAATATTTTATCCCTTAAAACTTATCTTTGATCATCAAAATGACATTTAAATGTTTTTTCTTGTGAAAATAATTCTCATGCCTTAAAATAGCTTGAATGTAACTCAACACCCTTGCCTCATTTACTATACGCGGATCTATGAATATGCAAAGTAGCCCCGCCTCCACTCAGTCGCACCAGCCAGCGCCTCCTGATCCACTGAACTGTAGTAAACAACACAATGGCATACACGAATAATGACTAATAAAACTGTTTTCACTAGCGGACAACTACAGTGAATACTGTAACATTCGTTAAAGTTACTTACTTGACGATATTGTGTCCTCAAAATGCCGTTAAGACTGAATGCAGCCGTTTGTGATTCTTAATTCGCGCCCGCGAGCATACGGGTGTGAAGAGCAGACGCCGATGCGGGAGAGGTGGGTCTGACTCCAGGCTACTTTTGTACTGTTGCCGCGGGTTATATTGCAAGTTAGCGGTTCTAAAGTCACATTAAACCACAGCTTCATGGGTTTTTTGCTCTAATTTATGTTTGGTTTTGTGCTGGTATTGGTATATTTTGCATGCTAATGATAGGAATCGATCCCTTGACGTGATTGGTTATTGGTTTGTGATGTAGCAAACAGGGCTGTTTCAAGCTGCATTTCTGGGAGTGCCATTGGGAAACTACAGTTTTAAGGAGAAAACACTCAGCAATGGTGTTGATTAATGGATTGCCACATGGTTTGTCTAAAAGCATTAAAAACACCACGTAGACAAATAAACAACATAAACTTGATGTTCACTACAAGGGGACTTTAAGGAAAACTCACCAAATCAGCATTTATTTGATCAAAAATACAGTAAAAAGTATAAAAATTGTAAAATTACTATTTAAAGCTGAATTTTCAGCAGCCATTACTGCAGTCTTCAGTGTCACATGATCCTTCAGAAATCATTCTAATAGGCTGATTTGCTGCTCAAGAAATATTTTGTATTATACTTAATATATTTGTTAGGGATGTAACAATTAACCGCGAGCCATTTGAAAATCGATTCAAATATGTGACGATTCAAATCGGTTGAGATGCGAAACAAATCGCGATACACTTGGAGTAGGAGTTTATATGAATGTAACTCTGAGGAGAACTAACTGTCTTTAGAAATGTTTACGTGGTATTTTCTTTTCATCTTGCCTCTGAACGATGCATATTAAAGTAGTGTTCATAAGCGCAGCTCTGCTTTGTTTACAGTGGTAACCCAGGAAACACTCTATCATTGCTGTTCTTAAGCCCTACCTGCTGGCAGAGAGTGAATTTGCATCTCATTCAGCTCTGCTGTTTCGTTCAGATATGTTTTTTGTAGTATAGTTTCACAAATCTAAAATCGCTTCAAATTTTGAAATTATACAGTCTAATTTAGATTAAAAACCGCTTATGCTGCATCTTTGTTTGGATCATGATTAAAATGCAGTGGTTGCCTCTAATTTTAAATGGAAAGACAGACAGACAAAGCCTTTGTTTATATGAAGAGATTTCTTTTGTGTAACTTATTTGATTTGAGGTTTGTTTTAAAATTTCAATTTAGTGTTATTTCAATTTTTCAAAGAAACGTGCAGCAACAGCCTAATAAAAGGACACCTTTTCATTTAATGTATAATGTCTTCAATCTCATTTTGTTAAAAAATCGTGAGAAAATCAAATCGTGCAATCAAAATTGTCAATCGAACCGTGAGTTGAGTGAATTGTTACATCCCTAATATTTGTGGAACGGGTAATGATTATTTGATGAATCAGCATTTACTTAAAAACAGACATTTATGCTACAAAAGATTTCTTTACTGTCACTTTAGATCAATTTAATGCACCTTCGCAGTATAGAAGTATTAATTTCCATTTAAAAAAAAAAAAAAAAAAAAAAAAATCATTCTAAGCCCAAACTTTTGAACAGCAGTGCACATAGCCATTCAAACGCACATTTGTTGATTAGCTATCCATCTTAAAAACTAAAACCCATTGAGAGATAATAGTTACTAAGTACTATTAAAATAACATACCGCCACTGTAACCGCTTCCGCTGCGCATCTGGTCAAGGACGGCACCTCCCCTTCCAGGCCCGGGCCCAAAGAAACTTCCGCGTCCCATCATGGGTCTGTCATATGGACTAGGCCTCTGTCCCATCATCCTCCGAGGTACTTCATAGTATGCACGCATTTCATTTCGGCTGCTTTTGAATATCTCTATGTACCTGAGTTTATTTTGAAATGCAACGTTAATAAATGTACAGGCTGCTGAATGTTTAACAGCAATGAGGAAGATTTTAGGGAAGACTGATTAAATTCATTATGGCATCACAATAACTGACAGTTTATTGTCAGTTATTGACCAGAGGAAGAAGTAGTAAGTGTCTGAAATTCTGCCCAGTCATAAAATTTAACTATCTAAAGGCCAATTTCAGACAGAAACAGAATCTTAAAAGTATTATAAAGTGCCTGTTATTAAAAGGCTCCTTTGCTTCTGCAGTATGTTTCCCAACAACATTATGAAATCATATTTCTGCCTATTTTTTGTCCCCTCATGACACAGTGTAATGTAAAATTAAACATTTCAAGTGTAGTAACATGATCATACCATCTTTTTCCAGAGCAGAAAGATGCATGACCCCCCACCCCACATTTAGTGATAGCATTAGCACCCAGCCCAGTCTTGCCGGCCCCACCTGTGCCCTATTCTTTCCTTGTGTTTCCCAAGAGCCTTTTCTGCTATCTCCTTTGAGGCAAACTGCACGAAGGCTTCCCCTGTGCTCCTCCCCTGGTAGTCCATCGGCAATGTTATCCCATTTGGCACGATTTTCAACCCTTTAACCCAAGGACAAATAACCCCACATGGGGAGACATGTTAAAAGCCGCAACATTCTCATCTGCAGAAAATACCCCCCCCCCAAAAAAAATTGAGCCCCTAAATCATTCCCTATGTCAGACAAAAACCCTAGAGCAAACCACAAAGGATAAATCCTTGAAATTAAAATCAATCAAGAAATCATAGCACAGCTGCCTCTGTGATGCTCGCCACATATAAATAATGTTAAATAACTAAAACATGCTTACTGATGTTGATATGACAGTTAGAAGAATATATAAATGAGCCTTCAAAATATGATCTGACTGACTATATAAAGACATAAAAAAAGAACCGACATGATTCAAAAACACAACCCACAAAATACAATTTTAAGTAGTTTTAAAAAGATGTCCTAGCAATACCTGCAAGTCTAGGTGATGTTGAAGTGAAACAACAGATGTACCTGAAAAGAACTGTACAATTTCTTCTTTACTGCAGCCGAACGGCAGTCCTCTTAGACGCAACATGCAACCGCTGCTACTGTCATAGTCTGTGGGACCAGAGCGTTTCAGCACCCAATCCATCTCACTACGGTTTGACTTGAACACTGTGGAAGGGTGAAGAGGCAGACAATCAATTCATATACATTTTAACAAACAAATGCAGAAACATATCTACTTGTGCCATTTAAAATCAGCATGAGAGCGATATTGTGATCGTCTTTTCTTTCCTATAGTGACTCATACTGGTTTGGAACAAGTGAAGGGTGAGTAAATCATGACCATTTAAATTTTGGGGTGAACTCTCTCTTTAAATACAATCATTATGACAGAATGTACCTTCGATGTAACGATGACCCATGTATTTACGATCTTTTGCCAAAGCCTTTTTAAAATCATCTGATGTCTTCAGCTCCACAAACGCCTCTCCACTCGGCCTTCCCTCTTTGGAGAAGGTAAAACACACCCCATTCACTTTCCCTACAATGTCGCAATCTGGAAATGAAGAAAGGAAAAATCACAACCTCAGCTCTTTCTCTGTGAACTCACAGAGTATTACAAAAGATGTTTGCATCAGTTTGAATACCAGAGAAAAAGGAGGCCACTTCCTCTTGTGTGCATGACCAAGGTAAACCACGGATCCGTACCACATATCCTTCATCATTATGAGACATGTTTACCTTGACAGGACTGTATCTGAAAAACAAACAAATATAACACATGGGCTGTGCCTCCAAACCTAGTGAGCTGCCTAACTAAACTCGATCAAAATAGTTTGGCATTTTTTTAACTAGCTAGTTTGTGCATTTGAATTCTGACATGACCTATAAATCATCGACAGTTTATTATTTTTTCTTACCGCTGACATCCGCATGGCGCGTCAAAATTGAAAAGTGAATGACGATACGGAAATGACGTCAATTTGACGATACGGAAATGACGTCTGCTGTCCAGCCACTGGTGTCTAGCAAGAAGTGAGTCTGCGGGGCTGCAGCTGGATGCCCCTCCGCTAAACAGCTATTTTAGTCTAGAAGCAATGGAGATTCCAATATTTACTGTTGATTCTTTTACTAATTTACCGTTCAAAGGTAATCCTGCTGCAGTATGTCTTATAGAGAATGTAAGTATTACACTGCACAAAACAGTTTTATGTTTTTAGTTTCTGATTATTTAAACTAGTGCTGTCAAAATTAGCGCGTTAACGCATGCGCACTCCAAATTCGCCTCAGCGCCAGGCACTTCTCGAATGAGCCCGGTCGCGGAAAACATACAGGTGACGAGGGAGAATGATAAAATGGTCGCATGAGATGTTGTCAGGCCATAATTCAGTAAAAACAATTTTCCTGCCCTGTCATCCTTTATACTGTGCTCGTAGCACGTGCTCTTCAGTTGCACGCACACTGTACCGGGAGCGCTGTGTTAAAGTGCAAAAGAAACTACGAGCATGCAATGTCATATTTATGTCGTTAGTTAAGTCATGAAGTTACCAAAACAGGTGATTAAAGCTGCCTTAAAACTGCATGCATGTATTTGTTTTATATATGAGTCGCATTTAAAAACGTCTCTTAAATGCAGTGGTTTTAAAAACTGTCCTGGAGCACCCCAGTGTTCTCCCTCATCTAACACACCCGATTCAACTCGTCAGTTCGTTAGAGACTTTAAGACCTAAAGCATGCCAGAAAAGGTAAAGAGTTCTGCAGAGACCTCAGTCTCGAGGTGTGTGAAAATACGATCCGTGTCATGTTCAGCGGCGGCGGTAATAGCGGCCTAACTAACCCCAGCTGCTGTGATGTCTGTTCATCAAAGAAAAAGAGGAAATCAAGAACTTTTGTAGCTTTGAAGATTCATCTATTTAATTTAGAATTTAGTGATAACTTTATTCAATTTCTTTATTCACCGATCTTCCTAGTTGCTGAAGTTATTTTTAAAGTCTAATAAATGTTAAAATTGATAGCTCTCAATTATTCTGTGATGAATGGCTATAGTCAATGATTAAATGTTAGGAAAAAATGCATAGAGACATCAGTTGTAGTATTGGTATTAGTGATACTCACTTTGTCATAAAAAAAAAAAAAGATGCCAAACAAATATTAAAATACTGTCTTTATGTTGTTTCTACATTAATTTGAAGATTGCATGTGAAATTATTGAAATAAAGTATATTTAACCCCTTAACTGTCACTCACAGTTTTGAACATAGACATTATAGTGCACTGTCCAAACTTACATTTTTATAATTCATGAAGGAAAACATTTTGTAACATGATATTTACGTACCATTTCCATGGCAATGCAATGTCTGATTTTAAAATGGGGTTCAAAGCATGAATTTTGAGATTTTAAGTTTTTTCAATTGATATATAATTTCTTATGATTTCTAAAGCGTGATAGGGAAAAAGGCAACTAAGATGATGGTCTGTGACAAAGGTCAGAACTGCTGTTATGATGTAGATTTTTTAGGTGCACTCTTGTCATAAATTAATCTAATAATTTTCCTACATAATTTAACAAAAAAAGTGGTAAAATATCTATTTAGGAGTCTTAGACCTTTCCAATGATATATAGTTTGTCATGATTAGATTGGGATTTAATTGTAAAATAGTGAAGTAAACTTAGGCGTCCCACAGAGTGGACGGGTGACAGTTAACAGGTTAAAAACCTTAATGTTAGGTGGGATTAATCATGATTATTTATTTAATCGATTGACAGCACTAGTTTAAACATGTTAGCAGCTATTAAGACAGAATATGAAATGTTTCTCGGTAATACATTTAGGAGCTGCAAGATGATCTTTATCAGAGCATTGCTGCTGAGATGAATTTATCAGAAACTGCTTTCATCACAAGACGGAATTCAATGGATTTTTCCTCAGGTATTCTGCTTAGATGCATGTTGAAATACCCAAACAACTCTGATTTACATGTCTGCTATTGGTTTTGATATTTTGAAAGGTGCAAGGTTTGGATTACGCTGGTTTACTCCTACATGTGAGGTCCCACTATGTGGACATGCAACACTGGCCTCAGCAGCAGTGCTCTTTTACCTGAAAAGTAGGAAACACTCATCCTTACATTAATATTTTACCAAAGACAATGGACTTATGACTCTTCTAAAAGCACAATATCATCACACAGAAAACGTCAACCCTGTACTGGTGTTTGAGACGATGAGTGGGGAGCTTTGTGCGTCAGCAAGAAGAATCTCTAATAATGGACTTTCCCTTAACTAAACCAAACCCCCAGGTATGACCAAAAGACACCTTGTGGACCCTTTCTTCAACAAAATTTATATAGTCTCATGATTTATCAAGTAGTGTTTCTTGGTCTGAATTTAGTGAGTTTTATGTTTTATTTACAGGACCAGCATGAATTCAAGGATCTTTTGAAAGTAAGTAAGCCAGTGAGTAATTTAATGTTATGTTAGGTTTTTAATATGACAATGCACATAAAAGCTTATTTTTCCTTTTCAGGCCATAGTAGGAGATGCAGCCATTCAGGATGTGTGCTACAATCCAACCACAAGGAACCTGTTGATTCGTCTGGCTGATACATGCGTCAGGTACTGCTGGACATCTAGAGGATGAATATAAGGAAGAAAATTATATTGAAGATAGCATTGTATTTGTGGATCTTCAATGAGATGATTAATGTCAAGAGAGAAACAAAGACAATTTGTTCAAAGCAAAAAGAGAGAATTTATTGCAAATTTTTAAAGCAACAGTCAAGTAGTGTTGTAGTACTCAAGACTGGTCTTGGTCTTGAGACCAGTCTTAAGACTTTTTTTTTTTTTTTTTTTTTTTGAAGGTCTTGGTCTTGTCTCGGTCTCGACCACATTTGTACTTGGTCTCGTCTTGGTCTCAGACTAAGAGGACTCGGGATTTTGTTTCAAGACCGGTCAAGACCACAGCTTTGGGGAAATCACTAAATTGCTGGTGCACTGTCTGATTTATTTAGAACCATCATAAGTGTGACTGGATGTAAAACTTCCTGCTTCAAATGCAATCACTAATTGAATAACATAACACTAATTAAATAACTAATTAAATAACAAAATAACAAATCATTTGATTTATACCAGTGGATCTCTAAATATTTGAAGGCCCCTCTTCACTCACCCAAAATATTTTAGAGCTTAGCATGACTAGAAAGATGTATATTCATCATAAAAATGACCAAATACTAGAAATATCTTGAAATTTTAGTTTAGTTTATTTTAGTGCTTGTTTTGAATTATTTTAAGTTATCTTGAGGCCTCCTTGGAAGTTTGAGGCACCCTAGTTGGGCCCCTGGCCCACTGGCTGAGAACCAATGATTTATATTGTCATGCCGGGTGAGAAATTGAGTAATTGTCAAAAATGTCACCAAAATTAATACAAATACCTACAAAATTCAAGATAGTTGCAAAAAAGTACTTGAGATATGGATTTTTACATTTTAACATATTATATAATTAAGCAATATCACAAGAGCAAGAGAGCTGTTTTCACAAATTTGATATTGCTTTTATACAATCATTCAAACAAAATAAAAAATTAAAACATTACTCTCAACAGTTTGTTAATTTATAGTTGTACCAATTCAGAAGCAGCTTCTGTGCCAGATGAATTCTGTTAGTGTTTTCATTTGATTGATAACAGCTCCATATAGTGTCTTAAGGCAGTAAATTTCAGAAAAATTTGAGCAGTGCTGGTCTGGTCTTGGTCTCGGTCTCGGATTAGGTGGTCTTGACTACAACACTACAGTCAAGAGACAAGAATTAATAGTATGTTGGTAATATTGTCCAAATTGGCAGTGGTTTTTTTTTTTTTTTTTTTTTTTTTTATAT